>JBAMAX010001073.1:0-11639 GCA_037043745.1 Chymomyza amoena
AGGGGCAACTAGACAGCTGTTAAAAGATGCAGAAAGGTCCAGTCGATAAATGGCACGACGTGCCCACGATAAGCAACCCAACTTCTTGGATGCTAAAATAGATTCAAGAAAATGTCCCAATTAGACAAGATTTCCATTAGGATACTGGCAGGGTTATGAAAAAATCAGGCGGAATGAGTGGGTTGAGAGATCTGAGAGTCTCCCGGAGTTTTCTCAGGGGCGATGTGTACTTTCTGTCGTACTGTTGTGATTCAAGCTTAAGGTGTAATAGAGGGGCCTATAAATTCCCCCCCTGGCCTGGATTTTCTCTTTGTGGGCCTTGGGACACTACAGACTCAGGAACTCCTGTGTACTATTGGCATATCAAATTCAAACACAGCGTACAGATTTATATCTGTTGCGATAGTTGAGAAGTTCTAGGCCTTAAAGGGAGCACAATATAGCCTAAAGGTGTTTTCTCAATAATATTATTATTATAATTATTAAAAGGCAACGAACAAGATCCCAGAAAACATGTACCAAAATGAGCAGGATTACAAAATAAATCGATCTGGACTGTTTGTTCTTCTGTTCACATAGCCTGTATCTTGAACATCAAATGAGCTGGGATTATCTTATTTTAGCACAAAGTCTGATAGTCAAGTCTTTCACAACCACTTAATTTTCGTGATATAGGCCCCATTTTCCTTCTGCCCACGTAAGTTTCCCGAAATCAATAGAGCTAGGAGCACATACTATATCACTCAGATTCCTTAACGGAAATTGTCCCTAAAAAGCGTCTTATAGTCTAGTTCTTCACGAGCATTCAAGCTTTTGATATTGAGTCTTCTTTGCGTCTGTTCATCCTTGTTTCTCAAAGATTAATGGAGTTAGGAGCTCATATATCATATTATTAGATATTAAGTCCTACTTGTCCTCAACAGAATTTTGTTACAATGAAAATCTTATAGTGTAGATTATGAGCAATAAATTTTTGCCACTTTCCCTATGTCAGCGCCTGCTATTTAAAAATAAATAGAGCTAGGAGCTAGGCCCCTTATTTTCCCACCCAGAATTTCTCGGCTACTCACGTATTTAACAACATTATTGAAACACGGCAGATTTTTTTCTTTCCTTAAAACATATGTATGGATCAAATTTTTAAAAAAAATCGGTTGGGATAGTATGTATGTAGCGAAAAATGATATAAAACAACATTACATTAACAACATGTACGTAAATATGTTTTTAAAAATGCTAATACGGTCAGTGCTAGAAAAAAATATCGATATATCGAAATTTATATTGAGGCAAACTGGGTAATCAATGGAAAGTTCCGATCAAAACTTTAGTCTCAAAAACTTTCGTCTCACAAATAAAAACCACGAATATTATGGACGCAACGAAATATTCGTTCCTTATACCATACAAATTTAAACTTCGAGGTATCGAAACATCGATCATCTAAGAATAAAAAAGGACGAATATTATGGACAGAAACCATAGTTTTTCGTTTCTTCTTATAATTTTAACTTAAACTTCGATATAGCAATACATCGATCATACTACAATTTATTCTAAAAATGGCGGACGTAAAGTCGGGCGCGGACGACTTTAGGATACCCTGTACCACTAGCTTGTAATAAAGTCCGATTTCTTCACAAAAAACCAAAAACAGAAGAATTTTTAAGCAAAAATTTTTTTTTGACCGATCGTTCCTATGGGAGCTATATGATATAGTCAACCGATTTCAATAAAATTTGACACGGTGCTACCTTAAAAAAGATATGAATGCCAAAGTTATTTCAAATATCTTTACAAACAAACAAAACACATCGAATTTTGTATAAAAAACGTGTTTTTGGACCGATTGGTCCTATGGGAGCTATATGATCTAGTCAAACGATTTGGATTAAATTTGGTACAGTGCTTAGGAACTATAAAATACTCACGAATGTCAAATTTGGTCCCAATATCTTAACAAACAAACGAAACACAACAAATTTTGTTAAAAAATCGATGTTTTGGAAGATCGACCTATGGGAGCTATATGATATAGTCCACCGATTTTGTTCAAATTTGGCACATTGCTTAAGTGGTCTAAAAAATTTCCAAACGCCAAATCTGGTTAGGATATCTTTATTAAAAAACGAAATATAGCCAATTTTTCTTTAAAAGTTATTTTGGCCGATCGGTCCTATGGGAGCTATATGATATAGTCAACTGATTTCGATCAAATGTGGTACAGTGATTGGGAACTACAAAAAACTTTCGATTGCCAAATTTCGTTACGATATCTTCATAAACAAACGAATTATTCATCTAAAACGCTTTTTTTTTCGAGGTCGTCTCAAACACCCCCATGGGAGCTATATAATTTATCCCCGATATCAAAAAAATAAAATAAACTTGCCTCCTATGGAATAATATGGGATCTAATGTGAAAGTTTGGTAACTCTAGCTCTTACCATCTCTGAGATCTAGGCGTTCACACGGACGGACGGACGGACGGACAGACGGACGGACGGACAGACGGACAGACGGACAGACGGACAGACGGACATGGGTATATCGACTTCTCTATTCACCCTGATCATATTTTAGGTAACTTTGGGGTGTCTCCGACGTCTCCTTCTATATGTTACATACATTTTCGGCTTGCACAAACTTAATATACCCTTGGACCATACGGTACAGGGTATAAAAACTCTAACAAAAGATACAATTCTTTAGTAATCTTTATTTATCAGCTTGTGATTATAACTTGAAATTAGCACCTCCAAATCCTCTGTCCTGGTTAAAGAAGCAGGAGGTTTAGCAGTCTGTTGCTGGGTACCCTTGGGAAAAATTTCCGTTGTGGTTTGATTCTCTGTTTATCTGACATCTTTGGAGAGGTCAATGGGCCCAAGGCCACCCCTAAAACTGCCAAAAGGGTACGAGGATTTGGTTTGTGTGGATTTATCTTACCTTTGAGATTGCTTCTCGACCTTATAGGTGGCCCGACGAGTAGCTTAGCTACCGCCTTCATCGCTACTGAACGTCTCACCACGTCGAGGAACTAATCCTTGAAGGGGATTTGGGTCTCTTTGCTCCGCTTACGAGAAAGCAATAAATCGTCATCATTGTCTTTATTTAAACTTTAATATTTGGTGTTTTTTTAGTTCATAGCATTGGGTACATTAATGATCAAAGTCCGACATTTTATTTATTTTTTTTTTTGGGAAGATCATCCTCATTTCTCAAAAACTGTTTTTTACTATCCAAGGTTTCTTCCGTAAAAAGTTAAAACTCGACTTTATTCTTTAATTTCACAGAGCCCTTTCAACAAAGCCATTATAGAAGAAGCCAGTGTCTCTGAAATCGATGTGTAGACTTAGTTAAAATAAGCTATCAAATTCATAAATATACCTCAAAATCGCTCGAAAAATTATGGAAAATATAAGCTATAGTATAGGCGTGATGTCCCGGACTCTACACCATACTGTGTAGGGGTTGACGTTCGAAGCTACCAGGCTGCGAGGCCCCTAGTTTCTATGTTTGTAGTCAAAAAGTGAAATATATAGTTTTTTTTTTCGATGAAGGCTTAGATTAAGCTGAAAAACTAAAATTTACCGATTTTTTTTAACATTTAAAAATCATTTTTCTCAGTTTTTTTATAGGGGTCTTGACTTTCTGTTAAACTTAACTACAATCGCTCATATATCGCAGCTGACATAAAAAATCGCGACACCCTGTGAGGTCTATCAAACGTTTCATATTTTTTTAAAATAAGTAATTACGAAACTTTTTATACAATATATTTTACAATAGTGCACATAAAAAGTGGAAAGGCAGCTGCCACAGGTCTACTACGAAACGTGCATCAATCAACACTATACACAAGTATATTATTATATAATGATAATGACTTTTTAAATACAATTCTAATGCGCTAAATGATGGCACAACAGTGTTGGAAGGGTTCTTAAACAAATGTAGGCATAAGAACAAGTCACCCGGGCGTATAGCAAAAAACTAACTATTGAAAGTTATTGTAATTTGCATTTTATAAGATCAGCGACCCCCTCTCGAGTGAGTCTCCGTTGAGGCTATTAGATTTATGGGTTTTTGATGAATGTAAAACTATGGATAGGATCGCGTTTATTGCGTGCCCAACTCGACGCTAATATTATGTAAAGTACTTTTGATCGAAGACAGCATCCGTAGCAAAGGGCGACTTCGTTTCAAAATGCAAGATCATTTGCCGTGCCGTGCCCCTTTGCTTTGCACGTGCGGCACCAGACTGAGGCCTGGGCGCGATAAAAGTTCTTTGTCAAACAGCTACACTTATGGATGTATTCCATTGTCGGGTTTTTGTAGTTATTGCAATCATTGTGCGATCATTTATAGGCAGATTGTCAGCGCCTGTTTTATATTCATGTTGCGCATTTTGCATGTGCCCCTTGTGCTGTGGCAGGCTTAGAAGGAGATGCAGCAGGCAATGATTAGACAGAATTTTTCATAAGTTTGTCACGTTTAGTTAACACTTTAGGGCAGCAGCACATCGAAGCAGGGGTTTCGCCTGCCTAATCAGTTTTCATGAGATTGCAGTTGGCCGTGTGAAAGCCGCGGCGGGTCTTAGCCGTAACGGTCTTTTGAGGCTAACAAGCTTACAAGTATTCAGTAGAACAATTGTCATGACTCAAACTTAAATGCTTGACAATGAGTAATATTTAATCAATAAAAGTAAAAAGAGTTTTTCTTTATGCTACATTTCGATAGAGCCTCATTTTCCACGTTACAAGTCATTAACTTTTGCTTGTCATACGCGCACGCCACCTTTGAGTAGAGCAGATCGTTGTAAACAAAGAGCTGCCCGCGTCGCACAGTGGGACGGAAGCTGAAAAAGAGTTGCAAAAATTGTATGTTAAACTATTATATTATATATACGCTACAAAAGTAAACCAATGGGGACAGTAAACGGCGCTATATTTTTGCCGCTCTTTGGACATTTCTTTTCGGTAAGGTTTGCTATTTCATCATGGAAAGATATACGATCCAACAACGAGTCGAATTTATTAAAATTTACTACCAAAATTCGGAGTCAGTGGCCTCAACTTTAAGAGCGCTTCGTCCAATTTATGGTCGTCATAATTGTCCTGCCAGATCAACAATTGAGCGTCTAGTGGAAAAATTTGAATCCACAGGCACAGTACAAAATGTTCCCGCGCCAGTGAGAAAAAAAAGAGTGCCCGTAGTGTCGAGAATATCGAATCGAGGAAGACCCAAATCAGTCTCTCACACGTCGTTCTCAAGCGTTGGGCATCTCTGTGACGTCGTTGTGGCGAATTTTGCAAAAAGATCTTGGCTTACATCCTAATACGATCAAATTGACGCAAGAACTGAAGCCGCTTGACCACCAGAAACGTCGTATGTACGTGAATTGGTCTGAGCAACAACTTGAAAATGATCCGGATCCTCATCGAAAAATTATCTTCAGCGATGAGGCTCATTTTATGGCTTCGTCAATAAGCAAATATGCGTTATTGGTGAGGCAGCCATCCACACGTAATCCATGAGTCACCATTGCATCACGAAAAATTACGGTTTGGTGAGGTTTATGGGCCGGCAGCGTCTTTGGGCAGTACTTCTTCCGTGATGATCAAGCCCGTTCACGTTACTGTGAATGGAAATCGCTACCGCTCAATGATAATCGAATATTTTTTGCCCGAATCGGATGATATGGACTTGGGCAATATGTGATTTCAACAGGATGGCGCCCCAAGCCACACAGCGAATGTCACAATCGATTTATAGAAAGCCAAGTTTGGTGAACGTGTTATCTCACGAAATAGCCGACTCGCAACGGTCGTGCGATTTGACGCCATTAGACTATTTCCTGTTGGGCTACGTCAAGTCTATGGTCTATGCCAACAAGCCAGCGACGATTGATGAACTTCGTACGAATATCGAACGTGAAATTGCAGCAGTATCGGCCGATTTATGCTCGATAATTGGGTTCAGCGTCTGGACTTCTGCAAGCGTGCCCGCCGTGGCCATGCAAAAGAAATCGAGTTCCATACATAATGGCATCGAATGTAATTTCACAGGAATTTCATTGATATCCAAAACCGTTTTTGTTTTATTTAAAAACTTTTCATCGCCAAATCGATTTTTGCATCGTTTTTGCTGCTGCCGTGCCACTGTGCCTTGTCTGCCACTGAACCAGAGGCTTCTACTATAATACGTTACGCCTGGGCGACGTTTTACATTAATACGCCAAAAAGCTAGCCAATTCAGTCAGACAAAACAACTGCAAAGTGACTGTAATTAACGTTTTTCGCCATAATAATGCGCCCTGTTGCCAGGCAACGAAGCGTTGTTTAATGTGCGCACATTTACGCGGTGATCCAATCCAGGCACTTAAAAAAATTATAACAAAAATATACATAATATACTCTAGCTATATACTTTTGATGATGAGTAATAAGCTGCAGTATAGGGAGAGTTCTTTTCATATCGCTCAAAAGTTCCAAGACAATCTGCAGTGCTTGCTTCAGTTTGTCTAAGAACGCTTTGGCGTCAACAAGTGCCATGAAATTATTCCAACTTTTGTCGCTTATCAGTCTGGCATTTATTTGGCAAATCCAAGCAGTGCCTTTTACAGCCAATATAGGTTTGTATCCAAAATCCCTAAGCCTAGTGTAACTAATAAAAAGTGCCTAACTGCAGCCAACGCCTACTATCTGGAGAAGCAGCGTTTTTTGCTGGAAATACTGCATCATGTGCAGGAACCAGTGCTACAAGAGCATTGGTTGTTTTTGGGTCAAGAGCTGGTCAGCGATAAGACGGAATATGTTGTAGGTATTGCAAGCTTATGTCAAACAGAACAACAACTAAGCGCCTGCTAATCACAGCTTTATAATGACCAAATGCGATACTTTTATGACGCCTTGAGCAATGGACGTTTGCTGGAACGCAGCGCCTACTACAGTCCACAACAGCCGGAGCACTGGCAGCAAACCTTGGGTCTATATTATTACTTCTATAATACGCGTGAGTGGAGCACGCTGCGACAGAACATATGCTGGGCCAGACGTTATGCCAATCCTGGCATGTTTCTCTACGCGCTGACGCAGGTAATGATGAAGCGTGATGACTATCGCGCGCTGATTATGCCCAAGATTTATGAGCTGCTGCCGGAAGTCTACTATGAGCAGCAGCTAGTGCGCAAAGCGCGTAACTTTAACTATGCCAACTGGAGCAAGCAGTGTACTCCACAAGAGGTGCAGGAAGCTTTGCCCAAGCAGTTGCTGCCTGCGTTGCCAGCTCAGCGCAATACAACTGCTTGGCATGAAGCTATGGACGAGCTGCATATACTGCTGCTGCCTGTGCAGCCGGCGCAGGGCCATAGCTTGACGCAACTAACCGATGACATAGGCTGGCATGCCTATTGGTACTATATCAACATGGGCCTAGAGCTTACCCAGCCCAAGACTGTTGACATAGAGCATAAGCTGCATGATTGGTGGTACTGGCAGTTGGCGCAGCTGCTGGCACGTTATAAGCTGGAGCGTTATGGACAAAACATGAGCTACAAACAATTAAAGCGTGTGGAGCAGCAGTCGAGTCAACTGCTTACCTGGCAGGATGAGCGTTATGAAGTGGCGAGTCAGCCAACTAGTCAGCTAATGTTGCGACTGCTGGAGCAGCTGGAGTCTGCGGTAGAGGCAGCTTTAGTTAGTCAAAGCTATAGACTGGCCAATGGCAGCAACATAGAGCTGCATCGCGGCAACAATTGGTTGCACGCCTTATTGCAATTGTTTCCCTACGATCTAAGCAAACTACAAACGGAGTCAGCTGCAGAGCCGCAGTTATTGTTGGATTTAAACACCATGCTACGTGATGCAAATTTTTATTACTATGCGGAGCGGCTGCTCCGTGCCTATCGCAGCTTTCGCAGCAATTTTCAACCAGCTTATCCTGTCTACACGGCGCCCTACGATGTGCGCATTGAGGCTGTGGGGGTTAGTGCGCTAATTACCTACGCTGAGCTCACAGATGCGGATTTAAGCAACCTGCTGCATGCCAAGCACTTTTACTATGACGGACACTTTATGTGGCAGCATACGCTGCAGGCACATAAGCGGCGTCTGCAGCATAAAGCCTTTTCAATCAGCTTTCAGCTGACCACCAATGAGACGCAGTCCGTCATTTTGCGCACATTTTTGACCACTTTAGCCGGACACAGCATTGAGCAGCCCTACTATCAGCTAGATGCGTTTTTGGTCACGCTTAACGCAGGCGTTAATCGCATCACGCGTGAGTCACGCGAATTTTATGGCAGCATAGACGATCATCTAAGCTATACAGAGCTCTATCAATATGTGCTCCAAGCGCAGCAGGACAACTTTGAGTTTCCTTTAAATTTAAGCACAGCCAACTGTGGCTTTCCAAGACGTTTGTTGCTGCCACAAGGCGCTGCTGGCAAGCCGCTGCAGCTAAGGCTCTTTGTCATAGCCACACCATATATGTACAACTCCCGAGTAGCGCCTGAGCAGCAGTGTGTTTTTAACGAGGGTGTTAGCAGTCTGGATGAGCTGCCACTGGGTTATCCCTTTGAGCGTTATGCAGAGCAGTCACAGCTTATGGGTGCACATACCTATTGGCAGCAGGTAGAGATTTATCATGAGCCAGCCCTAGTTTGAACCCAGCCATTTATAAAGTCTAGCTTATGCGTTAATAAACTTTTAAGGTTAGCTTTACCGTTGCAGTCTATTATCTTCTTGGCTAGCCCATAGAAACAGCTTTAAAGGCAAGTGACGCCAAATTTGGGTAATTACATGGGACAGTCGGGCACTCAGCTGCACCACATGAGGCCGCCAGAGCCAGACCAGGGTCTGGCACATGTATAAAATATTAATCAAAATCACAAAGCGAACAAGCACAAAAATGAAGAATCAAAACAAAAATTAAAAAAGAAAAAAAAAACCAATAACAACAAACAACGAAACTGCATGAGGGGTGTTCAGGGGCAGCAAACGTTGCATGGATGCAAAGCACTTTATAAAGCTAAAGAACGGTTTGTTTGGGTAGGCAGCAAAGCAGGGGCAGGGCAGTGCAGTAGAAACTTGTTATACGCAATCGAATTGAAAATATGGGCGAAATAAAGCGACGCTTGACGGTGGTTGCCAGAAGACGGTGGTGGTGCTGCTGGTGACGACGACGACGATCCGTCGTGGCTGTAAATCTAGAACTAGTTTTACTTTTTTTTTTCGTGTATGTATAAGAAGTATATGTAGTATATATAAGTATATTTCTATGCTACCCAATGACGCGGTATAAAAGAAAATATTGGACACCTGCACGGTTTCGTATCGCAGCTACAACAGCAACAACATGGAGCAAACACAGCAACGAGGCGTATGAGGGACAAGTGAAGCCAAAAAAGCGGACAGAACGACGAACAGAGTGACGCCGTGACGTAGTGACTGACTGACGCGAGAGCGAGAGAGCGAAACGTGTGGCTAAGGCTAAGCTAGAGATAAAGAAACCGAACCAAACCAGAAACAGAACCCAACAAAGTAGAACGCAGTAAGCGGCGCGCAGGCGTAACGCGTCTTAGATTTTCTTTAGGTAGCTGCAAAATTTTAGCCTGTACCTGCAGGAAGGAAAAAAGGGCCAACGTTTGAGTGTTGAAAAGAAGGACGAAACTAATGGCCATGCTTTTATTTCCAAGAAATTTAAAACTTTACCAAAAACGAAAATGGTGTTTGGGTACGCTCGGGTGTGTAGCAGGGGCCACTTGAGAACACATGGTGCCAGGTCTCAACGGCCAGTTTAGATAATGTAGCAGGTAGCTGGCTAGCACAGTTTTGTATAGAGACGTGTTTGTTGTTGTTGGTTTTGGTATCCCTTTTTTTGCAGACAACGCTAGACATTTTTGTATAATTTATGGATTTCTATGGCCAAGATTAAACAATCTATTTCGAAACCTTGACAGATTGAAAATTACTGTCTGCTTCTGCAGAAAACGGCTGCAGCCGAAATCGCATAAATTTCGGTCACAAATTAAAAGCACAACAGTTCCCATTTAAGGTAAATCAATTTAACGCCAAAACAAATCGAAGCGCAACTCAGGCCAACTCATCAAGCCAACTTAAGTCCATAAAATGCGCAGCTCTTAACTGTACTCCAAAAGAACTTCTGACGTTCTGACGGCAGCACTCTGCAGATTTTATACAACTCGCTGATTGCTTTTTGAACTTGCCCGCTACGCCTCTTTGGGGATCTGCATAATTAATAAATTGCCTTATGACCAAACGCAGAACACGATCCACTGAGCCAGAGAGACAACGACTGGCCACAGATTGTGCCGATAAAAACTTGCCGCCACTTTATGACTAAAATTAAAATTATCCTTACACATTATTGACAGACCAACAACAGCAAAGGCAAATGCGGTTGCGAATCGTAAAACAAACAAAATGCTGCCTCCATGGTAATGTCCACGCTGCTGATAGACATATACAGAGGCCGCGAAAGATCTCAAGTGACGATAAGACATGTGCTGGCTAGCTTTTGAGTAGGGGTAGCCAAGTGTTTCAAAATAACTTTTAGTATATAAAAAAAACTGCAAGCTGCTATGACCCAAAAAGTATGGCTACCTACCCCAACAAGGTCAAGCTGGAAAGTTGTTCCATATTTGACCCACTTTCTACACACACAAACACAAAGGGCACGGGCACAACCTACTTCCAATGACATATTGTAATATATGAGCTTTAAGTGGCTGGCTACCCTTGTTGCTCCCATGCGTTATAACTCAGGTAAAGGCAGACGTCATACATGTCACATACATCACTCATACGCCGCGTGTGACAAAAAAAAAATGTATCCAGCCAGTCTCGAACAGTGAAACAAAAAGCTTTCGCTGGAGTAGCTACAGTCAAGATCGGTTAACGGAACTGGAAGACAGATGCCGCCCACACAAAGACAGTGTCCAGCCATTTTGCAGGCTGATTTACGAGGCAAGGCCACAGAGCTCAGGAATCATAATGTTTGTAACATGTTTCAAAAATTCTCAGAAGCTCTGTACAATATTTTGTAAGACTCTAGAACTGATAAAATGTTTCATTGTTCAAGTTTTGAAACGATAACAACAACAGAAGCTTCTGTAATGACTACAGAGACGAACACAACAACGAAAACTTTGAGTAATTAACAAATTTCAACCCCCCACAGCTTTAAATGGGGTCGCTCATTATGTAGGCGTCAGGCCCAAGCTGCGTCCAATGTTTTATTTTTATATTTGGTTATATTTTTATGCTTGAGTTAGGGCATGTCCATTTCGATATGCTTTTGGTGACATAATCAAAAATTAAAAATGTATGTTTTGTTGACAAAAAGGTTGTATTAGCTGACAAGGGGCTCTGCTTCCTGTTCGCTTGTTGCGATTTTTTTTAATCTGAGTTGGCAACAGGACTCTAACTGCATCTTTAGTCTTCAAAATTCGCTGGTGACAGTTTCCAGTACCTTAACCAGCCAGACCCTTGCTCCAGAATAAAATTATTGGATCGATTGCAGCCGAAACGTACATTAAAAACAAGATCCTAACCAAATTGATCTATCCGCTCCCAAATAGTTTGTTAAAAACATATTTCACGACCTTGTTTAGATTA
>JBAMAX010001074.1:0-13467 GCA_037043745.1 Chymomyza amoena
ATTGGGAACTCTATCATCAACACTATCTCTACCATTATCTCTTATCCATTCTTTGGCCACATCGTGCAAAAATCTTTTATAACTTTTCTTTGAATTGGTATTTAAACCTTTAAAAACCCTGAAAGCGTTGAAAAGAGCACCATTTAGCAAAAGCATCACTACCCTTGTCGTCCATTTTTTTGTGCGTCGTACAATTGAATAATATGACAAATACTGATCAGCGCGATCGACACCTTTCATATATTTATTATAATCGATAACGCATTTCGGCTTCCAAATGTTTTCTCTTGTCTTCCAATCAATATTTGCACTTTCTACGATAGTGGAAGAATGGATTGTTGAAATCATTCGAACTGTTCTTTTCGATTGCCAGCATTGTAAAAGAATATCGTTTTGACGACGAAACATAGATTCACCTTTTTTTAAATTTGCATTTTGTAAACATGCAGGAAGACCTCTATTTGTACGTATCGTACCACAACTTCGGAATCCATTTTCTAACAAGACTTTAGCCGTATCGACACTATTATAATAATTGTCCATGTAGACGTGGTGCCACAAGTTTGCATACGGCTGTAGGAGGTGTAAAATTGTCTCCTGAAGTCGACTTCCTTCACCATGATATATTCGGAAATTACATATATATCCTGTTCTTGCTTCACAAACCATTCGAATAAAATTCCGTATTTATGAATTTTGGAAGCATTATACACCTTAAATGATAGCCGACCTCTCCAGGGTACAATGCTTTCATCCAATGACAACTCTCGTTGAGGCTTATATACTTGTTCAAATTTTTTTAAAAAATAAGATACGATTGGGCGAATTTTTTTAAGGCGATCTCTTTCATTGATGTCAGTTTCATTATTTTAAAAATGCCATGAATACCATGTTTGGCGGAAACGATCTCTACTCATCACTTGTGCAAAAATTGGAGTTTCAATTGTTTTGTCTGTAGACCAATATTCATCTCTAGTTTCTTTACGAACTTTGCCCATAAGTAAAAGTAATCCCAACATTTGTTTCATTTCTTCTGCAGATACGTCTTTCCATTTCACAGATTTTGCACTGTTTTTAAACTTATCAACATTTTGTGAATGATAACGATTAGTTTCTTCTGCCATATAATCGAACAAATCGTTCCCTATGAAAAGTTGAACCACTTCATCCACACTTTCTGAATTATTTGGCATCTCAACAACGCCACTTTGTCCCAAAAATTGTTCAATAATTGGAGGATTATCATGTTCTGACCACTCCAATACTTCATCGTCACTTTTGTTCCGAATCGCTATACTGTATTGGTAAAACTCAACGTCTTCTAGGATGAAAGAAGTCTTCATCACTTTCACAGTCACTCTCAAATTCAGTAATATCAGAATCACTGGAAATTTGCGATAAATTATCTGCGTAAACTTCACTATCACTATCAGAGTCCATTTTTATAATAATTGAAAAATAATTTATAAAAAGAAATGTTCAACTGTCTAAAGCCGACTAAACACTGAATTTAAAATTATTATTTCACATTTTACCAGAGCTCGCAAATAACTGTTGACCGTTATAAAGAGAAGCGAAGTGTTATGCTCAGAGCGAGAGCAAGCGTGCATGGGTTTTCGGTTGTTGTTCGTATGAGTACCGCAAAGGTAAAAGCGGTCAACAGTTATTTGCGAGCTATGCATTTTACACAATATTCTATGAAAATGCTCTCCAGCTCCCATTTTACCAGAGCTCGCAAATGACTGTTGACCGTTATAAAGAGAAGCGAAGTGTTATGCTTAACGGTATCTTTTTGTATTTGCTAATGCAATAATTATTGATAGTTATGAAATGACAAGTCGCTAAAACAATTGAGTAATAAATTTATAAATATAAAACAACATGAATGAATACGCAATAATGAGAAGTGTGTCAAATAAGATGAGAGATCCTCATAATATTATTATTTATTTATGCCCATACAAAACAAAAACAATTCCCTTTCCAAATTTTGTTACTATATAATAAAAATGTTTCTTGTGCAGTCATATCAACATTTTTCGTGAACAATTGTTGATTTGAGTTTTGAATGCAACAAAACAAACAATTTCCATGAAAAACTTGAAATTTATGAAACTAAAATAATTATATGAAATAATACTTTCAGTTTTATATGAAAACCAATCCGGTAACAATACCGTCTCCCGCTTTTAAAGTGCCTACATTCAAAAGGTAAAAATACCCGGCCCGCCTTTAAGCAGCAGTTTTCACAACGGGTAATTTTACCCGCCCCGCTTTTAATGTGTTAAAATATGGAGAAAGGTCCAGTCGAAAAATGGCACGACGGCATGACGGGTCTACGATAGGCAAAACAACTTTTTGGATGCTAAGACGCAAGTAGGTTCAAGAAAATATCCCAATTAGACAAAAATTCCATTAGGATACTGGCTGGGTTATGGCAGAATCAGACCCAATGAGTGGGTTGTGGGATCTGAGAATTCTCCCGGGTCCGGAGTTTTCTCAGGGGGCCGGTGTAATTTCTGTCAAGCTAAAGGAGTAATAGAGGGGCCTTTAAATTTCTCCCCTGGCCTGGATTTTCTCTCTATGGCCCTGGGGACACTACAGACTCAGGAACTCCTATGGTTTATTGGCATATCAAGTTCAAACACAGCGGACAGATTTATAGCTATTGCGATTGTTGACAAGCTTTAGGTCTTGAAGGGAGCACAATATAGCCCAAAGGGGTTTTCTCAATAACATTATTATTATAATTTTTAAGAGGAAACGAGCAAGACCCAGAAAACATGTACCAAAATGACCAGGATGACAAAATAAATCGATCTGGACTGTCTGCTCTTCTGTTCACATAGCCTGTATCTTGAACATCAAATGAGCTGGGATTATCTTATTTTACCACAAAGTCTGATAGTCAAGTCTTTCACAAGCACTTAATTTTCGTGATATGACCCCATTTTCCTTCTGCCCACGCAAGTTTCCCGGAATCAATAGAGCTAGGAGCACATACTATATCACTCACATATATTATTTAGATATTGGCTTGTCCTTCTCCTCAACTGAATTTGGCCCCAAAGAGCGTCTTATAGTCTAGTTCTTCACGAGCATTCAAGTTTTTGATATGGACTCTTCTTTGCGTCTGTCTATACTTGTTTCTCAAAGATTCATGGAGCTTGGAGCTCATATATCATAGACATGTAGTTTTTGGATATTATCTCCTCCTTCTCCACAACGGAATTTTTTTACAATGAAAGTCTTATGGTATAGTTCCTCATAAGCAATCAATTTTTTGCAACTGGCCACACTTTCCCACTGTCAACGCTTGTTTCTGTTCTCCCACCCAGAATTTACCGGCATACTCACGCATTCAACAACACTATTGAAACCCGGCAGAGTCTTTTCTTTCAATTTCAATTTATTTTTAAAATCGGTTGGGAACTTCGAGGTTAGTAGGTACGTAATAGCCATGTCCGTCTGTCTATTTGTTCGTTTGAACGCCTAGATCTCAGAGATGGTAAAAGCTAGAGTAACCAAACTTTCACATTAGATCCTAGATTATTATTAGATTAGATTATTAGATTATTCCATAGGAGAAAAGTTTATTTTATTTTTTTAATATCGGAGTAAAATTATATAGCTCCCATAGGGGTGTTTCAGACGACCTCGAAAAAAAATAAAAGATTTAAATGAATAATTCGATTGTTTATGAAGATATCATAACCAAATTCGGCATTCGAACGTTATAGTTCCCAAGCACTGTACTAAATTTGATCAAAATCGGTTGACTATATCATATAGCCGATCTGTCAAAATAACTTTTTTATACAAAATTCGCCATATTTAATTTTTTAATAAAGATATCGTTACCAGATTTAGCATTCAGAGGTTTTTTGAGTACCCAAGCATGTACCAAATTTGAACAAAATCGATTGACTATATCATATAGCTCCCATAGGGCCGATTTTCCAAAAAAAATCAATTTTTGAACAAAATTTGTTGTGTTTCGTTTGTTTTAGATGATATTGGGGCTTATAGGAAGGAATCAATAGAAAGTTCCGGTCTAAACTTTCGTCTCACATATAAAAAACACGAAAATTATGGCCACAGCACAATATTCATTCCTTATACAATACAAATTTAAGCTAAGATGTATGGATACATCGATCATCTAAGAATAAAAAAAACGGATATTATGGATGGAAAACAATATATTTTTCCTTCTTCTTATAATTTTAACTTAATCTTCGATGTAGCAATACATCGATCATACTGCAATTTATTCTAAAAAATACTAACAAAAGATACAATTCTTTTGTAATCTTTATTTTGGATACATTTATCAGGTTGTCATTATAACTTGAAATTAATACCTCCAAATCCTATGTCCTGGCTGAAGCACTCTGTTGCTGGGTACCCCTTGGCAAAAATTTCCGTTGTGGTTTGATTTCCTGTTTATCTAACATCTTTGGATAGGTCAATGAGTAATGACCCAAAGGTCACCCCTAAAGCTGCCAAAAGGGCACCAGGATTTGGTTTTTGTGGATTGATCTTACCTTCGACATTGTTCCTCGACCTTATGGCTGGCCCTACGAGTAGCTTAGCTACCGCCTTCATCGCTACTGAACCTCTCACCACGTCAAGGAACTAATCCTAGAAAGGGATTTGAGGCTCTTTGCTCCGCTTTAGAGACAGCAATAAATCATCATCATTATCTTTATTTAAGCCATGATATTTGTTTTTTTTTAGTTCATAGCATAGTAATGATCAGTGTCCGATATTTTTTTTTTTTTTTGGGAATACATAATTTCTAAAACTGTTTTTTACTACCCAAGGCTTCTTCCGTAGAAAAATGAAATTCGACACAGATCTTTCATTTTATTTCGATGCTTTTCGGACACTGATATTTCATATTATTTTTTGGGAATACCAGCTTCATTTCCCAAAACTATTTTCTAGTACCCAAGGCTTCTCCCGTAGAAATTTAAAACTCGCCACAGATCACATAACCTTATAAGAAGCCAATGTTTCCGATATTAATGTGCGGACTTATTAAAATAAGCTACCATATATATACCTTAGAAATTATATGTCTAGTATAGGCACGATGTCCCGGCCTCCACACCAGACTGTGTAGGAGTTGACGGTCGAAGCAAGCAGGTTGCGAGGCCCCTAGTTTTTATGTTTGTAGTGAAAAAATGAAATATATATGTATACGGTGAGCACGCAAAACACTTATAACCTTTACGCCTCTCACAACCAAACAAAGAATGCCATTCACTTGAAATTTGGTACAGATGTTCGGGAAGACTGTACCAACACAACAAAACAAAAAAATCGATAATCGAAAATACGTTGCCCGCGAAATTTGAGACCTTGACCTCACTTTTTGAACACACCTCATAAATACATTTTTTTTTCAATAAAGGCTTAGAGATAGCTTAAAACTACAATTTTCCGATATTTTTTTAACATTTAAAAATCATTTGTCTCAGTTTTTTGATAGGGGTCTTGACTTTCTGTTAATCTCAGCTACAATCGCTCGTACATCACAACTGATATAAAAAATCCCGATACCCTGTGAGGTCTATCAAACGTTTCATATTTTTTTATAATAAGTAATTACGCAACTTTTTATACAATATATTTTACCATAGTGCACATAAAAAGTGGAAAGGCAGCTGCCACAAGTCTACTACGAAACGTGCATCAATCAACACCATATAGTATATTATTATATAATGATAATGACTTTTTAAATACAATTCTAATGCGCTAAATGATGGTACAACAGTGTTGGAAGGGTTCTTAAACAAATGTAGGCATAAGAACAAGTCACCCGAGCGTATAGCAAAAAACTAACTATTGAAAGTTATTGTAATTTGCATTTTATAAGATCAGCGACCCCTCTCGAGTGATTCTCAGTTGAGGACATTAGATTTATGGGTTTTTGATGAATGTAAAACTATGGATAGGATCGCGTTTATTGCGTGCCCAACTCAACGCTAATATTATGTAAAGTACTTTTGATCGAAGACAGCATCCGTAGCAAAGGGCGACTCCGTTTCAAAATGCAAGATCATTTGCCGTGCCGTGCCCCTTTGCTTTGCACGTGCGGCACCAGACTGAGGCCTGGGCGCGATAAAAGTTCTTTGTCAAACAGCTACACTTATGGATGTATTCCATTGTCGGGTTTTTGTAGTTATTGCAATCATTGTGCGATCATTTATAGGCAGATTGTCAGCGCCTGTTTTATATTCATGTTGCGCATTTTGCATGTGCCCCTTGTGCTGTGGCAGGCTTAGAAGGAGATGCAGCAGGCAATGATTAGACAGAATTTTTCATAAGTTTGTCACGTTTAGTTAACACTTTAGGGCAGCAGCACATGGAAGCAGGGGTTTCGCCTGCCTAATCAGTTTTCATGAGATTGCAGTTGGCCGTGTGAAAGCCGCGGCGGGTCTTAGCCGTAACGGTCTTTTGAGGCTAACAAGCTTACAAGTATTCAGTAGAACAATTGTCATGACTCAAACTTAAATGCTTGACAATGAGTAATATTAAATCAATAAAAGTAAAAAGAGTTTTTCTTTATGCTACATTTCGATAGAGCCTCATTTTCCACGTTACAAGTCATTAACTTTTGCTTGTCATACGCGCACGCCACCTTTGAGTAGAGCAGATCATTGTAAACAAAGAGCTGCCCGCAGCGCACAGTGGGACGGAAGCTGAAAAAGAGTTGCAAAAATTATATATTAAACTATTATATTATATATACGCTACAAAGGTAAACCGATAGGGACAGCAAACGGCGCCATATTTTATCCCGCTCTCTTGACATTTCTCTTCGGTAAGGTTTGCTATTTCATCATGGAAAGATATGCGATCCAACAACGAGTCGAATTTATTAAAATTTACTACCGAAATTCGGAGTCAGTGGCCTTTACTTTAAAAGCGCTACGTCCAATTTTTCGTCGTCATAATTGTCCTGCCAGATCCACAATTGAGCGTCTAGTGGAAAATTTGAATCCACAGGCACAGTACAAAATGTTCCCGTGCCAGTGAGACAAAAAAGTGCCCGTGGTGTCGAGAATATTGCTGTCGATAGCGCATCAATTGAGGAAGACCCAAATTAGTCTCCCACACGTCGTTCTCAAGCGTTGGGCATCTCTATGACGTCGTTGTGGCGAATTCTGCAAAGAGATCCTGGCCTACATCCTTACAAGATCAAATTCACGCAAGAACTGAAGCCGCTTGACCACCAGAAGCGTCGTATGTTTGTGAATTGTGCTGAGCAACAACTTGAAAATGATCCGGATTCCCATCGAAAAATTATCTTCAGCGATGAGGCTCATTTCTGGCTGAATGGCCTCGTCAATAAGCAAAATATGCGTTGTTGGTCAGGCAGCAATCCATGCGAATTATGGGCCGGCGGCGTCATTGGGCCGTACTTCTTCTGTGATGATCAAGCCCGGCACGTTACTGTGAATGGGAATCGCTACCGCTCAATGGTAACCGAATATTTTTGGCCCGAATCCGATGATATGGACTTGGACAATATGTGGATTCAACAGGACGGCGCCACACAGCGAATGTTACTATCGATTTATGGAAAACCAAGTTTGGTGAACGTGTTATCTCACGAAATGGTCCAGTCAATTGGCCGCCTCGGTCGTGCGATTTGACGCCTTTAGACTATTTCCTGTGGGGCTAAGTCACGTCTATGGTCTATGCCAACAAGCCAGCGACGATCGTACTGAATATCGAACGTGAAATTGCAGCAGTATCGGCCGATTTATGCTTAAAAACCGTCGAAAATTGGGTTCAGCGTCTCGACTTCTGCAAGCGTACCTTGGTGGCCATGCAAAAGAATTCGAGTTCCATACATAATGGCATCGAATGTACTTTCACAGGAATATCATTGATATCCAAAACCGTTTTTGTTTTATTTAAAAAAACTTTTCATCGCCAAATCGATTTTTGCAACGTTTTTCGCTGCCGTGCCATCAGGCCTCGTCTGCCTCTGAACCAGAGGCTTCTACTATAATACGTTACGCCTACGACGCTTGCCATTAATACGCCAAAAGCTAGCCAATTCAGTCAGACAAAACAACTGCAAAGTGACTGTAATTAACGTTTTTCGCCATAATAATGCACCTGTTGCCAGTAACAAAGGTTGTTTAATGTGCGCACATTTACGCGCAGTGATCCAATCCAGTACCAAAAAATCATAATAAAAATATACATAATATACTCTAGCTATATACTTTGATGATGAGTAATAAGCTGCAGGTAGAGTTCTTTTCATATCGCTCAGTTCCAAGACAATCTGCAGCAGCTTGCTTCAGTTTGTCTAACAACGCTTGGCGTCAACAAGGCTATGAAATTATTTCAGCTTTTTGACGCTTATCAGTCTGGCATTTATTTTGTAAATCAAGCTATGTTTTGCAGGCAATATAGGTTTGTATCCAAATTCCTTCAGCCTAGTGCAACTAATAAAATGTGCATAACTGCAGCCAACGCCTACTATCTGGAGAAGCAGCGTTTTTTGCTGGAAATACTGCATCATGTGCAGGAACCCGTGCTACAAGAGCATTGGTTGTCTATGGGTCAAGAGCTGGTCAGCGATAAGACGGAATATGTTGTAGGTATTGCAAGCTTATGTCAAACAGAACAACAACTAAGCGCCTGCTAATCACAGCTTTATAATGACCAAATGCGACACTTTTATGAGGCCTTGAGCAATGGACGCTTACTGGAACGCAGCGCCTACTACAGTCCACAACAGCCGGAGCACTGGCAGCAAACCTTGGGTCTATATTATTACTTCTATAATACGCGTGAGTGGAGCACGCTGCGGCAGAACATATGCTGGGCCAGACGTTATGCCAATCCTGGCATGTTTCTCTACGCACTGACGCAGGTGATGATGAAGCGTGATGACTATCGCGCGCTGATTATGCCCAAGATTTATGAGCTGCTGCCTGAAGTCTACTATGAGCAGCAGCTAGTGCGCAAAGCGCGTAACTTTAATTATGCCAACTGGAGCAAGCAGTGTAATCCCACAGAGGTGCAGGAAGCTTTGCCCAAGCAGTTGCTGCCTGCGTTGCCAGCGCTGCGCAATACAACTGCTTGGCATGCAGCTATGGACGAGCTGCATATACTGCTGCTGCCTGTGCAGCCGGCGCAGGGTCATAGCTTGGCGCAACTTACTGAGGATATAGGCTGGCATGCCTATTGGTACTATATCAACATGGGCCTAGAGCTTACCCAGCCCAAGACTGTTGACATAGAGCATCAGCTGCATGATTGGTGGTACTGGCAGTTGGCGCAGCTGCTGGCACGTTATAAGCTGGAGCGTTATGGACAAAACATGAGCTACAAACAATTAAAGCATGTGGAGCAGCCGTCCAGTCAACTGCTTACCTGGCAGGATGAGCGTTATAAAGTGGAGAGTCAGCCAACTAGTCAGCTAATGTTGCGACTGCTGGAGCAGCTGGAGTCGGCTGTAGAGGCAGCTTTGGTTAGTCAAAGCTATAGACTAGCCAATGGCACCTAACATAGAGCTGCATCGCGGCAACAACTAATGGTTGCACGCCTTATTGCAATTGTTTCCTACGATCTAAGCAAACTACAAACGGAGTCAGCTGCGAAGCCGCAGTTATTGTTGGATTTAAACACCATGCTACGTGATGCAAATTTTTATTACTATGCGGAGCGGCTGCTCCGTGCCTATCGCAGCTTTCGCAGCAATTTTCAACCCGCTTATCCTGTCTACACGGCGCCCTACGATGTGCGCATTGAGGCTGTGGAGGTTAGTCCGCTAATTACCTATGCTGAGCTCACAGATGCGGATTTAAGCAACCTGCTGCATGCCAAGCACTTTTACTATGACGGACACTTTATGTGGCAGCATACGCTGCAGGCACATAAGCGGCGACTGCAGCATAAAGCCTTTTCAATCAGCTTTCAGCTGACCACCAATGAGACGCAGTCCGTCATTTTACGCACATTTCTAACTACTTTAGCCGGACACAGCATGGAGCAGCCTTACTATCAGCTGGATGCGTTTTTGGTCACGCTTAATGCGGGCGTTAATCGCATCACGCGTGAGTCACGCGAATTTTATGGCAGCATAGACGATCATCTAAGCTATACAGAGCTCTATCAATATGTGGTCCAAGCACAGCAGGACAATTTTGAGTTTCCTTTAAACTTAAGCACAGCCAACTGTGGCTTTCCAAGACGTTTGATGCTGCCACAAGGCGGCACTGGGAAGCCGCTGCAGCTAAGGCTCTTTGTCATAGCCACACCATATATGTACAACTCCTGAGTAGCGTCTGAGCTGCAGTGTGTTTTTAACGAGGGTGTTAGCAGTCTGGATGAGCTGCCACTGGGTTATCCCTTTGAGCGTTATGCAGAGCAGTCACAGCTTATGGGTGCACATACCTATTGGCAGCAGGTAGAGATTTATCATGAGCCAACCCTAGTTTGAAGCCAGCCATTTATAAAGTCTAGCTTATGCGTTAATAAACTTTTAAGGTTAGCTTTACCATTGCAGTCTATTATCTTGGTTAGGCCATAGAAACAGCTTTAAAGCGTAAGTGACGCCAAATTTGGGTAATTACATGGGACAGTCGGGCACTCAGCTGCACCACATGAGGCCGCCAGAGCCAGACCAGGGTCTGGCACATGTATAAAATATTAATCAAAATCACAAAGCGAACAAGCACAAAAATGAAGAATCAAAACAAAAATTAAAAAAGAAAAAAAAAACCAATAACAACAAACAACGAAACTGCATGAGGGGTGTTCAGGGGCAGCAAACGTTGCATGGATGCAAAGCACTTTATAAAGCTAAAGAACGGTTTGTTTGGGTAGGCAGCAAAGCAGGGCAGGGCGAGGCAGTAGAAACTTGTTATACGCAATCGAATTGAAAATATGGGCGAAATAAAGCGACGCTTGACGGTGGTTGCCAGAAGACGGTGGTGGTGCTGCTGGTGACGACGACGACGACGATCCGTCGTGGCTGTAAATCTAGAACCTAGTTTTACTTTTTTTTTTGTGCATATGTATAAAATATATAGTATATATAAGTATATTTCTATGCTACCCAATGACGCGGTATAAAAGAAAATATTGGACACCTGCACGGTTTCGTATCGCAGCTACAACAGCAACAACATGGAGCAAACACAGCAACGAGGCGTATGAGGGACAAGCGAAGCCCGGAAAGCGGACAACGACGAACAGAGTGACGCCGTGACGCAGTGACTGACTGACGAGAGAGCGAGAGAGAGAAACGTCGTGGCTAAGGCCAAGCCGGAGATAAAGAAACCGAACCGAACCAGAAACAGAACCCAACAAAGTAGAACGCAGTAAGCGGCGCGCAGGCGTAACGCGTCTTAGATTTTCTTTAGGTAGCTGCAAAATTTTAGCCTGTACCTGCAGGAAGGAAAAAAGGGCCAACGTTTGAGTGTTGAAAAGAAGGACGAAACTAATGGCCATGCTTTTATTTCCAAGAAATTTAAAACTTTACCAAAAACGAAAATGGTGTTTGGGTACGCTCGGGTGTGTAGCAGGGGCCACTTGAGAACACATGGTGCCAGGTCTCAACGGCCAGTTTAGATAATGTAGCAGGTAGCTGGCTAGCACAGTTTTGTATAGAGACGTGTTTGTTGTTGTTGGTTTTGGTATCCCTTTTTTTGCAGACAGCGCTAGACATTTTTGTATAATTTATGGATTTCTATGGCCAAGATTAAACAATCTATTTCGAAAACCTTGACAGATTGAAAATTACTGTCTGCTTCTGCAGAAAACGGCTGCAACTGAAATCGCATAAATTTCGGTCACAAATTAAAAGCACAACAGTTCCCATTTAAGGTAAATCAATTTAACGCCAAAACAAATCGAAGCGCAACTCAGGCCAACTCATCAGGCCAACTTAAGTCCATAAAATGCGCAGCTCTTAACTGTACTCCAAAAGAACTTCTGACGTTCTGACGGCAGCACTCTGCAGATTTTATACAACTTGCTGATTGCTTTTTGAACTTGCCCGCTACGCCTCTTTGGGGATCTGCATAATTAATAAATTGCCTTATGACCAAACGCAGAACACGATCCACTGAGCCAGAGAGACGACGACTGGCCACAGATTGTGCCGATAAAAACTTGCCGCCACTTTATGACTAAAATTAAAATTATCCTTACACATTATTGACAGACCAACAACAGCAAAGGCAAATGCGATTGCGAATCGTAAAACAAACAAAATGCTGCTCCATGGTAATGTCCACGCTGCTGATAGACATAAACAGAGGCCGCGAAAGATCTCAAGTGGCGATAAGACATGTGCTGGCTAGCTTTTGAGTAGGGGTAGCCAAGTGTTTCAAAATATCTTTAAGCACATAAAAAAAACTGCAAACTGCTATGACCCAAAAAGTATGGCTACCTACCCCAACAAGGTCAAGCTGGAAAGTTGTTCATATTTGACCCACTTTCTACACAAACACAAAGGGCACAACCTACTTCCAATGACACATTGTAATATATGAGCTTTAAGTGGCTGGCTACCCTTGTTGCTCCCAAGCGTTATAACTCAGGTAAAGGCAGACGTCATACCTGTCACATACATCACTCATACGCCGCGTGTGACAAAAAAAATGTAGCCAGCCAGTCTCGAACAGTGAAACAAAAGGCTTTCGCTGGAGTAGCTACAGTCAAGATCGGTTAACGGAATTGCAAGACAGATGCCGCCCACACAAAGACAGTGTCCAGCCATTTTGCAGGCTGATTTACGAGGCAAGGCCACAGAGGACAACTGCAACAACAACGACAACAACAGCAGAAGCCATAATGTTTGTAGCATGTTTCAAAAGTTCCGAGAAACTCGAAATCATATTTTGTAAGACGCTAGAACTGATAAAATGTTTCATTGTTCAAGTTTTGAAACGACAACAACAACAGAAGCTTCTGTAATGACTACAGAGACGACAACAACAACGAAAACTTTGAGTAATTAACAAATTTCAGCAACAAATTTCAACTGACTTTAAATGGGGATCGCTCATTATGTAGGCGTCAGGCCCAAGCTGCGTTAATGTTTTATTTTTATATTTGGTTATATTTTTATGCTTGAGTGAGGGCATGTCCATTTTGATATGCTTTAGGAGACATAATCAAAAATAAAAATTTACGTTCTGTTGACAAAAAGGTTGTATTAGCTGACAAGGGGGCTCTGCTTCCTGTTCGCTTGTTGCGATTTTTTTGGTACTAACGATTTTTTTTTAATCTGTGTTGGCAACAGGGCCCTAACTGCATCTTTAGTTTTCAAACTTCGCCAGACCCTTGCTCCAGAATAAAATTATTGGATCGATTGCAGCCGAAAAGTACATTAAAAACGAGATCCTAACCAAATTTATCTATCCGTTGCCAAATAGTTTGACGAAAACATATTTCGCTGACCATGTATAGATTACACTG
>JBAMAX010001075.1:0-66144 GCA_037043745.1 Chymomyza amoena
TCTTTGTAATCGCTCGAATAATCTATTAAAAGTTTCTATGAGTTGGCAGGAGTTATAAGAATCTATTCTTATCCCTCAAGGAAGGATTCTTCTTATGAAACTTATACTACTTCTCAAATAAGACTACTTCTGAAGAGCTTCAAATATGGGAACAACTCTGTGGAAGGCACTATATAAAAAGCTTCAATGAATTGACAGGAGTCATTAGAATCTATTTTTCTCCCTTAAAAAACGATTCATGTTAGGAAAGTTAAACTACTCCCTTAAACTAGACTAGCTTTTAATATGGGAAACAACTCTGTGGAAGAAACTCTATTGACAGGAGTCAAGAGAATCTATTTTTATTTAAGCTCAAGGAAGGATTCTTCTTATGGAAGTTACACTATTCCCTCAAACTAGACTAGACAAACTAGCTTCCAAAGAGCTTTAAGTATGAGAATTAACTCTGTGGAAGAAACATTAACAAAAGCTTTCATAAATTGAAAAGTGTCAAGCGAATCTATTCTTATCCCTCAACTACTCTTCTTATGAAACTTATAATACTACTCAAAAACTGTGTAGAAGAAACTGGCAGAAGATATCTTATTAACGCTTGATACTTTAATAGTTCTTCTTCTTCATCTTCAGTCCTTCGACCCCTTTGCGGCATGATAGGGCATAGGGCGGCGACAAACTTCCTCCATCCTTCCCGATCTGCGGCCAGATAGCTGTGAGTATTCCATTCGAAGGACTGCTTCACGATGCTGTCGTTTGGTCTCCTCAACGTGTGGCCAATCCAGCGCCACTTCCGCTGTCTAATTTCGACATCCAAAAGCTTTTGTCTCGTTATGCGCCACAATTCTTGATTCGATATAATTTGCGGCCATCGGATCTTGAGAATATATCGAAGGCAGCAGTTTACAAATGCCTGTAAACTTCTCGTGATGGAGGTAGAGACTTTCCAGGTTTTACAGGCATACAGCAGTACAGATTTGACATTGGATTCTAAGAGCCTTAACTTGGTGCCTAGGGAAACTTGACTAGAGTTCCATACTGAAGACAACATTCCAAAGGCGCTGCGGGCTTTACTTATTCTGTGTGAATTATTTTGGTTTTGTTGCAATTGATCCTAAGACCAGCCATCTCTCCATTCACTTGCAGTGATTGACACATCTCGTTCATCCCGCTGTTGGTACTTGCCAGGAAACAGATATCGTCAGCATAATCCAAGTGACTTAGCCTTTCAAAAGGTCTCCATTGGATACCGTGTCTCTCAGTTGTACCCATCGTACATCGTCTATCGCCAGTAAAAACAGAAATGGCGACAGAATATCCCCTTGCCTTACTCCTGTCGCAGTTCGAAAGAGTCAGAGAGCTGTCCATTATGTAGAATGAAGCATCTTGCGTCATGATAGGACTCCTTTATAACAGCAACAATCTTCGGGGTAATCCCTTACCTATCTAAGGATTTCCAGATCCATTCGCGGATAACTCGGTCAAAGGCCTTCTCAAATTCTACGAACATAAGGTAGAGCGGTGACGTAAACTCAGTTGACTTTTGAGTATTATACGCAGTGTGTTGATGTGATCGACACAGGACCGATCACTACGAAAAATAGTTCTCTAATAGTTAAGGGAATGGAACTTGCTGGGTCTTACAACAAGTAAACGTATACCGGAAATTTCTGGAAGTGTTGCATAAAGTTATCAATTGTCTAACTTCTTGTCAAAAAATTCACAACAAAACAATTACAGCGTCAATTGTTAAAGGAATGAAAGCATCACAGCAAAGATTTTCTCTGGAAGGAACTGACGAAAGACATCTAATCTTCTTAGTAAAGTCGGCAAGGAATTTCCTTTATTGCTACGAGCCAGAGATGAGATATCTGCTAAATACCAATAAAAAATACAATCTTAGCAAAGAAGTAATACTTCCTATCAAAATTAATGCGATCGTTTGAAATTTACATAAAGAATGGCTCTCTTTCAAAGAATAGCAGCAGTCGTGTATTCAATTCTATGGAAAAAATGTAAGGCATTTGAAGGTTGAATTAGAAACCAGAAGTGCTTTGAAACGTAGATTTCAATTCAGGTAACCCGAAAATAAATGATTAACTGGTTCGACATCCGTGCTCGAAAATATTCAGTGTAAAGGGTGCTAGATACTTAGAAAATATGGAATTCGAGACTAAGAATTTTTGTCTACCAGCCAAAAAAGAAGGCAAGCAACTTCTGGGCACTTATAACTAAAATGCGTTTCCCGAAAATCTCTTAAATGTGAAAAACTCCTGTAGAGCATTAACTGATTTACTCGCCAGACATAACAGATACGGAAAAAAAATGTCGGGAAAGTTTCCTTTCAGCACAAGCTCGCGAATGTGAAGACAGGACCAAAGTTTTTTTTGGGTGAGCACAGAATCTTGATAAGCTGATAATTAATGCCTATATTGGCAGATATAAAGGCATCTCCGGTGGCATCACAAAAAGCTTCCTTGTGCCCTAGTGCGCCTGGGCTGTACCATGACAGGCAACTTGGGTCTGCTTGGAGAACAGTCGGACTTAAGAGGCGGGCATTCCGACGGTCTATCCTGAAAGATGGGGATCATTAGAAAAACTCGTAAAATAGGCAGTTCCCTGCTAAGATGTAGCAAATAGAAGATTCCGCAACATTTGCAAGTTCTCCCGTGGCTGGCCTATGAGCCTTTTGGAACAAAATAAAATAAAAACTTTTTAAACGATGTGTGGAAGAATAGAAGATAGAGTATTTTACTTTGGTTGAACATTTTACAAAATCGTTTATTATTGGACCAATATTTCTTATGGAAATAAGGTTTTTATGAAAATTGGCTTCAAACTGAGTATGCCTTCATTTAGTAATCCGGGTTGGTCAGATAACGTTGGATAGAATTTGGAAGCGTCATCTGCTCTATTGCTTTAACCGTAAATTGTTCTCGTATCACGTTGCGGCAAAAACTTTGGAGAGTTGGAGACACCTTGACTCTGTATAATGCGCACTTCGCTGATTGGTTCGAAAAATAATAATGCAAGAAAATAAGGTTTCTCAGTCAATGGAATAGTTGCTCCCGTTGGCATAGGTTCCATGCCATTGACAATAACTTTAAGCGCTCCTTTTTGCGGATCATTAGACGACGGCACAAGCTCAATGACGACACGAACAAAAATCTCGACAGCTTCGGAGTCCACATTTGCCGTTGATGGGTGACCAATTGCTAAGCAATTCCATCGCGCTGGAAATGGTGGTACGACCAAAATACTTCGTAATGTTGCATTTTCATTTGGCTCTAATGTTAATGCCACAATCATATCAATCGGTATCCCCGTCTGTTCAGTTTTTACCTCTAAGATGAACTTTTCGCCTATTAGCAGGGGCTTCTTAGAGAAGACCAACAAGTGTCTATTGCCTTGTCTTGCAGCCACGGTGGCATCCTTTTGCAGCCTTACATTCGAACTATGGGTTGGGTTGAATTGTTGTAAACCCGTGTCAATTTTTTCAACTTCTTGAGCTGCAGCGTCCATTTTCAACAAATATTTATTTAGTTTTTATTTTAATAGAATGCTTGCAACAGTAGTGCTTAATAGAAACTATCGATAACGATAAGAGCGACAAGAATGAAAAGTGTTTCAGTGTTAATAAGACTATTCGATAAATGCTTGCCACATTACTTGTGACAGTGTTTAAGAAAGTTCAAATACAACTTTGTTTGTTAAAATTTGAACTGGTTCTCGATAGTTTCAGTTCTTACTCTGAAACTGGTTCATTGTTTACGTTTTGATCCAGCCAATAATTGATTCACAGGAATGAACAGTTTTTTAATGGAAGTTCTTGAACGGCTGAGCAGGCTGGGGGATATTGGGGTTGGCGGCGCTATATGCTGGAAGTTCTGGATTACGACAACGCGGCGGGTCTTCCGTGTGGCGGTGTGTCTGACTCGACACAACTTTGCAGAGCTGCAAAGACTTCTAACAGCTTCGACCTGGTCTGCTCAGACGAAGAGTATTTCGTCCCCCGCCTTTTGGGAAGCGAACCAAATTTGGATATAGTGAGCGGTGTAAGCGAGTAGAAGGTTCCTATTCCGTTGAATAAATATATAGTTTTTAATTAACCCAATGGGACTACTATCCGAACAAACCGTGTATTTTAGAAAAAAAAGTAGGATCGCTGCATGCTGAGTTATGCCCATAAGCTTACGAAAATGGGTGTAAATCTTTAAATTTTGGACATGCTTTTTCGTTGTTAATCCCTGTCGTAACATCATCTAATTAAACAAAACTTTAACAGGGATTACAAGACTAATCCCTTAAAAAAGAATACATCTTGCTGTTAAGTATTCATTGGCTGTCGTGACTCACGCACCTGTTCTTAGTTTTCATTAAATCGTTTTTCCTCAGCCCCATGTCATTTGAACATATCACGCTCACTGCACCCGCCCATCCATAATTCCAGACGTCTTATACCAGCATAGAGGTATATCGTATGTACATGGAGTACAACTTAATGATGGCCCTTGGTCCTTAACAAACAATTTACATTAAACGCTTTCATAAATAAAGCTTTAAATAAGCCACATTTTCTCAAACGATATATGATAGGCCCTGCCATAGCCATATGCATATATATAATTACCAGTTCAATAAAAAATTGCCCAACTTGAAGGTGTGCATTAAAAGGGAACAAAAAAGAATAATAAAAAATCAAGTGAGGCTGTAACTCTTGGGATATAACGACCTTAATATACTCTGTGCCTTCAGGATTTTGAAAAACAGCTGTGAGGAAATGGTTAGTGAAAACCAAATTTGGGATTCCATTAGTTAGACCTTAGTTTATACGCAATCAGTTTTAAGATATTCCTGAGGAGGTCTTTAATGTTTAACTCCCAATCGATTTTAATAATTCATTCCCATAAGGTTTTGGAAAAATCTTCAAAATTGTTTTCGTGGAGAGAAGAGTAATTGAATGCAATCGAAGGACTAGATCCAGGGTCGTTGAGAGATAATCCGGTCCCGGGAGGGACAATGTATCGGCCCCTTTATAGCACCTTTAGCTTGAATCACGACAGTACGACAGAAATTACACCGGGCTCCTGAAGAAATTCCGGGCTCGGGTGGAATCCATTCTACCCCCCTCTCAGTCTTAGGGCGTGACTCATTAGATACACTCGCGAGAACAGCTGGATATGACGAAAACGATTTCTTTTTACCAACCTTCTCCTTTTTTTTTAAAGGTCGTGAGCCCCTCCTAATCTAATATGCTCTTGAACCAAAGTGCAGAGTATTAAAGCACGCAGACAGAACCAGAACGTAACCGCAGCCAGAACAAGTTGCAGTTGCAACCACAGTGGCAGATCGACGGTGGCACCACCAATGCCAACTAAGGCGAATATTTATGGCACTTGTTGGAAGCAGCCAGCTTATGATTACACAGCCAGAGGATGCACTTGGTGGTTAATAATAGCCGATCATATAAGCCAAGAAAAAGAACTGCAAAATATTTTATTATTGCAACAAGATTTTCCTCTTGGCCAAATCTAATTGAAGCAAACTTCAAACTTTCCCTTTTAGTGGGCCAACGCATTTGACAAGCAGCTCGTCAATTTTTTGGCCATAATTTCCTGGCTCATTTTATTGACTAAATTACTTCATTTGTTTGAAAAAGCTTTATTGGCCGCAAGCGCCAGGAGCCAGTAATAACAACAACATTTATTACAACAATAAAAGCAACAACGGCGTAACCCACTTGCTCTGGGGGCCTTTGGCTGGCGTAAATTGCAACCATTTCTCAACGAAACTACCTTGAAGTCTCTCCTGGCATAACCATCACCATCATCATCATCGTCGTCGTCGTCGTCATCGTCGTCATCATCGTCATCATCTGTAGCGCCAGTTATAGAGCTTGGGTCTGGGCCTACTGAAACTGAAAACTGGCGTGCAAGGATACCTATAATTTGCATGTGATTTTTATGGCATGCGATTTTCATGCTAAATTATTTGATTTTAATTTGCTGCGTAATTGTTGGTTACACCGAGCAGCTAACAGCGAAAAGTGATCTCCCGCTTCCAAAGAGGCGATTTGGTAAGCGAATTGGCAGGCGATTTGTTTTAGTAGCTGGCAACAAGCTTGGGCAACTAACACAGCAAAGTCTGGTAACTAGGAGCTGTCATTTGGCTTATTGTTATTAGCCTTATTAGTAGGGAGGTGGCTTTATTGACGCTTGTGCAATTAGTTGGAGCTAACAATTGTATTATAAATGGTATTGGAAATGGGTTGAAAATATTACAAAGTAGATTTGTGGGTTGGGAATACCACGGATAGGCGAGAGGAAAAGGCTGTTAAAGTTGAGGGAATGAGGCTTATTTATACTATAGAAAGTTCCGAAAATGAAGCGGGATTGACAGTTAATAGACGCGTGACTATCGAAAGGCACGTGATACATATGTAAAAGAGATTTGTGACACAGTCACGTTAGATACATCAAATTCATCTCAGATCCATGTAAAGACTTCTGATAATGTCGTGATTTGCAAGACACAGATACGACAGACACGACACAGACACGACACAGACACGACACAGACGCGACACAGACACGGCACAGACACGACACAGACACGACACAGACACGACACAGACACGACACAGACACGACACAGACACGACACAGACACGACACAGACACGACACAGACACGACACAGACACGACACAGACACGACACAGACACGACACAGACACGACACAGACACGACACAGACACGACACAGACACGACACAGACACGACACAGACACGAAACAGACACGACACAGACACGACACAGACACGACACAGACACGTGGGCCTTATAGCCCCTTGGCTATAAGCAATATGAGCAGATGGAGGCGAGGTGAATCGTGTGAATATAGCCATATCTCCCTATACTTCCGTCTGCATGAACAAAAGGATCTCAAAAACGACACAGTCACGAGACAGTCACGACTAAAGTTACCGAAGATACAGAGGTTTAGTAATATAGTAATGAGTGGAAGGAGGCGTGGCAAATCGTGTGGTCATAGCCAAGTCTTTCTGTCCGTCTGCTAGGTAAGCAAGAAGATCTCATAAACGACATAGACACGAGACAGGCACAACTCAAGCTAGTGTGCCTTATAGCTAAGGTAAAACGGCTTAGGAATATCGTAATGCAAGGAAGAAGGCGTAGCGAATCAAGTAGATATAGCCATATCTCCCTATACGTCAGCACGAACAAAAGGATCTCAGAAATGAAACAGACACGAGAAAGACAAGACAAAGTCACGACTAAAATGAGTTTGTCTTATGCCGAAGGTTCAGGTTTAATAATATCATAATTGGTGGAATAATGTGGGCCGAATCGAGTGGATATAGCCATAACAAAAGGATATAAGAAAGAATGCATAGGAGCTAGAGCCTCTATATTTTAACAAATGATATTTTCCCTTGGGAAACCGAAACAAAGTTGTATAAAAACCCAATCCGGGAAACATAATTTTTTGAAATAGATTTGTAGACTCATGTAGATTAATGGGTAACGTTTTAATTTCTTGAAGACGCCATCCACATAGAGTTCCCCAATCCTTTCTTATTAAAGAAAGTTCTACAAACCTCAAGTAGGCATTACGTTGATAGGACTTCTTGGGAGACTTTCTCTTGATACCGATTAGACGTTGTACAATTTGGAACAAACCCTGTTGGTACAGAGTATTTTAGAATCGAAAAGTCACGATTGTAGCATTCCTAAATAATACATAAATGTCATAAAATTAATATAAATTGGTGCATGAAGGTACGGGCTCATTTACAAAAAAAAATTGTTTTAAATTTAAATTAAATTTTGCAATTTATCACTAATATCACAAAAATATACGCATAGTTATATAGTCTGATGTATAGCGCATATGTATATACTTTGCAATCGCTCTTCCTACTCCGGGACTTTTTTTTTTTTTACTTTAAATCCTTGGAAAAGATAGATCCTCAAAGTACCATGGTTTCTGCTGTATAGCCATCAGTTGAAGATAAATTTGGCAAAATCAAAAGCAGACCCTTGTAATTCATTTTATTTTTCAAGCATTTTGTGTGAGGAGTCCTGAGACAAGACAAGAGTTTGGAGGGACTCACCGCCCGAGGAACGACTCAGGTCGTTGCTTGTATATTTTTCGTTGAAATATTTGAGGGACACCGTTGACCAGATTCACTGCGTAGCCCAAGAACTCGAATATCTTACGGCGGCCCACTCAGCTACTCTTCACCAAGTTTGGCCCATGAGTTGACGCGGCTAACAGGGTGTGTCACGAGGAGCCAAAGATGAAGAGTTAGATCTCTAGCGTGAACCAAGTTCCCTTGGCGACGACATGCTACACGCGGCCCAGCCGCCTCAGGAATAAGTTGGTATCTCTGTCCTTCGCCCTAACCCCTAATAATAGTAATACCGAAGCTAATAGATCTATCCAATTGACGTCTTTCTGAAAAAGCCGTATCGAATACCTTTCTTCATTTCTTATTATAGCCTTCTTATACCTCCACTTTCTTGACGACAAACTTTAATTCCCCAGTGAATACGATAGATCCCACATCGCTATACCCAATCTAGTTATTCACCTTTATTTCAACCCGGCCAGCTCATTTCTTAATCTACCTTCATCTCATACACACATTCACATCTCATCTCGCAAGATCAGGCTCTACCAGACCCAAAACCCGTTACTATTAAACACTAGGCCAAGCATTGCCAGCTCCAACAACTACACAACGTACCAGCTCTGCATAAGGGGTCAGTAGTGCATTTGCTTTTATTTTATTTTCATATATCGTACTTGAGTCGTAAAGTGGTTAAGATTCTTATCGACATTGTTTCACCTGAGCCGCCTTAAAGCAAACAACAATTAATAAGGTAGTTTTTAAGAGCTCCAACAAGCTCCACCCGGCAATAAAGTGCCTGCATATGAATGTGTGTCTGCCACAAAATTGCTGCTGCCAATAATTCAATTAAGGCACAGAATGGGACAGCAATATAGATTGCGTGAGGGATTTGAACGTGGCGGGGGGAGGTAGTGCAACACTCTGAAAGGCGCACGACATGGATACAACATAAGCAACACATTTATTTCACAATTGGCGCACATTAATCAACGGCACCAGGAATACTCCTGTATTGCCGAGCAGGAGGAGACTCTTGGCCTGAGCTTGGGCCACAACAAGTACCTAGTAACGATAGTTGGACGTACCCGTAATTAAATGCAGATTAATAAGCTGCCTAGTTGGCCAGTTGGACAGTCAGTGGATTGGCCACAACTGGTAGCAGCTTCAGGTGCAGTGTTGCCAACATCATTGCCACCGTTGTTGCCCCCAATGTTGTTGCTGTTGTTGTTGTTGAGTTGTTGTCATCCTTGTTGCAGCGCGTGCAGTCTCGAATTACCAACCCACTTTAATTGCACTTTTCATAGTTGTTAATTTTTCAATTTTCCTGCCCAACGACAACGACACAGAGACACGAGGCAGGCAGGCAAACAACTAGGGAACTCTACCCAAGAGTTGCCAAATGTCGAACATTCGTTCGTTTGTCAGAGAGACCACACAGATGGAGACTGGAGAGTGCCAATGCCACTGCAACTGACTGGGATCAGTTTGGTTCAGTTTTGGTGCAGCATTTGCACCATTCATTGGCCAAACCAATCGATATACAGGTGGACATGCGAGGCTGCTGCCGCTGCTGCTGAAGTCAGCTGACCCACCTCGTTGCACAGCGGGTTGGCAGCTTGCCTCTCTGACTCTGCAACTGACTGCGCAGCAGCTGCGTTTTGTGGGGGCGCCACAAACTGAGCACGCTTTTCACTGCATTTTGGCAAAATTAATTGTAAGCGATTAAATTTCAAATTTTCCAGGCGGCAACAAATAGAAGTAATACCGAGGGTTGACTTAGACATTTTCGGCTTAGGTTGGTATAGCAAGAAGGGCAAATGAGGTTCGGACTACTACGCAACTTCTCGCTTATGCGGATAACAAGGATAATATCTGCAGATCAGTTATATCTATGAAAGAAACATTTGTCGAGTGAAAAGAAGCAAAAAATGAAGTATTGCGAGTAAACGAAGGTAAAACAAAAATTCTTCTAGCTGGAAATTCACGCTGAGGTCGGCGCTTTGCACGAAATATAACCATATACGATCAGTTCAAATATCTTGGTTCATACATCAACTCCATGAACGACCGCTTATGTGATATCTGGGAAAGAATTTAATTTTCCAACTCAACATTCTCGCTTTCAACGTTCCTCAAGTCACGCCTATTAAACAAAACCCTTAAGCTCCGGGTATATTAAACAAAGATCCGACCAATACTAACGTATGTGGACACTGAGCAAATCAGATATAGGACTCCTAGAGAGGGCAGAACGAAAAATTGTACGAAGAATTCTTGGTCCGCTAAGGATAGATCCTTAAGGCTAGACCCAATTTTGAAAAAAACCTGCTTCAATAAACAAGATGGAAGAAGACTAGTTGGGCGAGACCGAGCACGTTGAATATGGAATGAATGATTTGGAGAATTGGATTGACTGTAGTGCCAAGGGTGATGATGAAATAAGGTCTGGGAATCATTTATGGCAGGAGGTTAATGAAATGTTGAGGGGTTTATAGATTTGCCATATTGAAATTGAAGATAAAACGGATTTTCTCGATTCACATTCTTTTTTTCGATCATCTCGTTTCTTTAACGAACCCGTCATCCATGATCTAAAAATCAGTATCACCAATGAGCTAATTCCCATTGAACCGTTCCTACTGCAAAAAGTCATCGAAAAAAGTCGATGTCTTGCGAATATCGTCTCTAAATTTTGAATTACTAAAATTGACTTAAGCGTTTCCGGCTCGGGTTTGTACAGTAAAAGGAGTTTGAGTACTAGGGGGCATTGTTAACACCGGAGCTTTTTAGATACGTCATATTGCAATTAAAGAAGAAGCGTTTCTTCTTGATTGACATTCATTTTATCAATCATCTCATTTTTTTTTGAAGGTCTCAACATCAGAGATCTAAAAAATAGCATAAAATATGAGATAATTTCCTTTGAGCCGTCCCTTAACGGTTAACGAATCTGTTGACCATCGATCCGAAGTCTTACGTATATCTTCGGTAGAGCTTTGAAGTATCGTGACTGAGGGGTTTGTAGATTCTCCATATTAAAATTAATTTGAAAGCGTTTTTCTCGATTCATATTAATTTTTTTCGATCATCTCAAATGTTAGGCGGTCCTGACATTATCGAATATCTTAAAAACAATATCACCAATGAGATATTTCTGTTTGAACCTGCCGTTCTAAAAAAATCTTACGTATATCGTCGAAAGAATTTTGAAGTAAACAACTTGTTTGAACTTGCGTTTACTCTCCTGCGCCTGAGTTGGACTACCCTTTACGTTATTTAGATTGTTCGGAAAACATAACGATTCCTAGACATGATTAAAATTTCGGTATTCATCCACTTCCTATTGACCGTAATAATTCGTTATCGGTGAGGGCCTAACATAGAGCGCCTCTTAGCTGAATTTTACTTCCTGACATAAATGAAAGATTTCACACGAAACCCAAAGCTCTTTTAAAAATTGAGTTTTTAAACACTTCATCCGCCTTACAGCCCCAACCTACCTCCTCTTAACGACTTCGTTCTGCTCCCGACTAAGAATAAATTGGGAGGTCAACCTTACTCGCCAACAGACAAATTCTTCACAAATCTCGTTTAAGAGTTACAAAGTTCTGCACAAAAAATGCTATAAAATTTTTTTTTGATATACCAAAGTTGCTTGATTTGAATAGAAAATGAGTTCACTAAGGGCCCTATGCTCCAACAGGAGATAAAAGAAATCATATCGATGATAAATTCGTTTAAGTAATAGTGAAAGATCTTGGTAAAACTTATAATATATATAACCTGATTTGTTTCGGCTGTGGATGAGCGTCTTTCTTGGATCAAGCGGTTAAATGTATAAATGTCATGGTTAATCGTATATAAATTTGCATGATTTCTTCACTCTGGTTAAGTACTCCATAGACGTCGCCCCATAGACGTTAAAATGGCTTGCGTAACCCAACCGGAAAAATTTCTTTTTGAAAAAACATAAATTTTCCGCTCTATGTTCCGACCAGGAGTGACTTGATCAAATATTTTTTTTTACTAAATTGTGGTATGTACCTCATATCCAGGAAAGATCCAAAAAGATTAGCCCACAAACTTAAATGGCAGCCCTCGCAGAGTAAAAGAAACAAAAACAATGTTGCCATTTGCTTTCGTGTTGCGTGTTGCGACATTTTCCTGAAGCTTACGTTATAAAGTGAAAATCATTAGTTTTCATTTGTGGCGTTTAGGGCGTGTGCCAGTGTTGCCACACCCCGCGCTGCCTGCCACTGCAACGTGCAACGTTGCCACCACAATTGCAACCGAATTTGCATTGCAAATTAAACTCATAGTGCAATTTTCACTTGGCCAGCGTCAACTTTGTGTGGCAACTGCTTGTTGCATGTTCTCCATACATATCATTTCTAATGTCCCTGCTGGTTTAGCTTTGGTTGCGCTTTAATTTTGATTTTACAATAATTAAAAACGGTTTCTATGCCCTACTCTCAGGGCGTTTAAATTGTGCCACTTGGGTGTGGCATAGTGTCGTGGGGTTAGTGTAAATGAGATATTGCCTATGAAGCGTAGATAAATTTGAGGAAAATTGAATCGTTTAAGTGGGTTATTTGAAAGGGTTGAAAGGCTAAATGTAGCGGGAGGAAGTAAGGATGGAGACGTTGAAGCAAATCTTCTGTCTTACATAAATGAAGTGCAAACTACCTAGGGGGTTACTTTCTGGACAGTTTTTATTTGCACCAGTTTCAGATTTAGTGAGGCAAGTCCGAAAACCGCGGTGATATCTTGAGAGAAAAGCAGGTTGGTTTAGTGGCTGAAGAAGCAGAAGCCCCACACTTTGTGCCAGTTCATCTATGTCAACAAAATAATAAACCAGTAAACCTTTTAAACATCTTTGGAACGAACTTAGTTGTCAAGTCAGAGCACAGTGCCTGAAATCATCAGAAACTTAGATTCAGATATTAAAAAAAAAAGAAGATTCATATATTAAAAAAGAAAGTAGAAGGCTCTGGACCCTCGTCCAAAACTAAGTTGCTTCCGCTTAAACTTTTTCATGACAAATAAGGTAAGTAGGGTGGTCGACGGGGAGGAAGATTGATGTGGACTCACCCGGTCCCGGAGTTTTCTCTGCAATCAGAGGGTTACTGTCGTAGTAAATTCATTAGAAAAATAGATTTATATATTTCGTGGGTCGTTCGTCAAAAACTAGCTTCCTTCCGCTTATACTTTTTCATGACAAATAATGTAAGCAGGCCCGTCAAGAGGAATGGGGGAAAGGGTCGGAATCCCCGGTACCGGACTTTTTTCTGGATCCCTCTACATTTCTGTCGTACTGTCGTGATTCAAGCTGAAGGTGTAATAGACGGGCCTGTACATTTTTCCCCCGAAGCCGGGTTTTTGTCTCTATGGCTAAAGAGCCATAGCCTTTTCATTATAGAAGTAAAGTAGGGCCCATCTTTTTTCAGCTTGTTTTACGTTTTCTTGTTACCAATTTTAAACAATACCCCAAATACTAGCCTCTTTCTTTTATGTATTGGGTATTCGAAAAATTTCGTTTAGAAATTATCGCTAGATGGCGCTTAAACACAATATCGCTGGTAATATTTTATTTCAGTTAAATGCTTTTGTCATGAATTCTTTTTAGATGATTTCAAAGCTAAAGTTTTTTTAAAGTATTGTAGCTCATTTGGCGTTCTTGCTGACCGAATCCAACTTAACACACTTTAAGCGGGTAGCCTAGTATATGAAACTATGCTGCGTAGCGGGCATTTCTTGCAAAACAAGCAAAAATTGCGCGTTCCAAAATAAATAATATTTGCAAAAGTAATGGTTAAATTTTAATAAAATTTGGTAATATAGTACTTACAACTATACTCTATTTTATTTTATCAAAAGTTTTGTACTAAAACACAACCTACCCTATCTGTTTACCTTTCAAAATGTCAACTATATTGACAAATTTAGGTTTATAAACCAAATAAAAAAATGTTTTATTGTTTTTTAAACCTATAAAATACTTATAAATTCATTTTTATACAGAAGTAGTTTATTAGTAGTAGTAGTGTATAAAATATTTTATTGTATTTTCTAACACTAATATTTTTTAAATGTGTGATATTTAAAAAAACATTCTCCCTTATGAAGGGGCACGTCGCAATATTCACGCATAAAGCAGGTTAAACTCTTCTTCTTGTGAGAAGCACAAACATAACATTGTTTCTGGGGGTTCTTTTTTTTGCCTCCCGTAAATATTTTTTAATTTAATGTTTTCTTGCATCCAATAATCTATTTGGAAAATCGATTCTTCTACATGTAGAAGATGTGCTGGGTACTGGATCATCAGGATTATTGGGAACTCTATCATCAACACTATCTCTACCATTATCTCTTATCCATTCTTTGGCCACATCGTGCAAAAATCTTTTATAACTTTTCTTTGAATTGGTATTTAAACCTTTAAAAACCATGAAAGCGTTGAAAAGAGCACCATTTAGCAAAAACATCACTACCCTTTTCGTCCATTTTTTTGTGCGTCGTACAATTGAATAGTATGACAAATACTGATCAGCGCGATCGACACCTTTCATATATTTATTATAATCGATAACGCATTTCGGCTTCCAAATGTCTTCTCTTGTCTTCCAATCAATATTTGCACTTTCTACGATAGTGGAAGAATGGATTGTTGAAATCATTCGATTGCCAGCATTGTAAAATAATATCGTTTTGACGACGAAACATAGATTTACCTTTTTTTAAATTTGCATTTTGTAAACATGCAGGAAGACCTCCATTTGTACGTATCGTACCACAACTTCGGAATCCATTTTCTAACAAGACTTTAGCCGTATCGACACTATTATAATAATTGTCCATGTAGACGTGGTGCCACAAGTTTGCATACGGCTGTAGGAGGTGTAAAATTGTCTCCTGAAGTCGACTGCCTTCACCATGATATATTCGGAAATTACATATATATATCCTGTTCTTGCTTCACAAACCATTCGAATAAGAATTCCGTATTTATGAATTTTGGAAGCATTATACACCTTGAATGATAGCCGACCTCTCCAGGGTACAATGCTTTCATCCAATGACAACTCTCGTTGAGGCTTATATACTTGTTCAAATTTTTGTAAAAAATAAGATACGATTGGGCGAATTTTTTTAAGGCGATCTCTTTCATTGATGTCAGTTTCATTATTTGAAAAATGCCATGAATACCATATTTGGCGGAAACGATCTCTACTCATCACTTGTGCAGAAATTGGAGTTTCAATTGTTTTGTCTGTAGACCAATATTCATCCCTAGTTTCTTTACGAACTTTGCCCATAAGTAAAAGTAATCCCAACATTTGTTTCATTTCTTCTGCAGATTCGTCTTTCCATTTCACAGATTTTGCACTGTTTTTAAACTTATCAACATTTTGTGAATGATAACGATTAGTTTCTTCTGCCATATAATCGAACAAATCGTTCCCTATGAAAAGTTGAACCACTTCATCCACACTTTCTGAATTATTTGGCATCTCAACAACGCCACTTTGTCCCAAAAATTGTTCAATAATTGGAGGATTATCATGTTCTGACCACTCCAATACTTCATCGTCACTTTGTTCCGAATCGCTATACTATATTGGTAAAACTCTACGTCTTCTAGGATGAAAGAAGTCTTCATCACTTTCACAGTCACTCTCAAATTCAGTAATATCAAAATCACTGGAAATTTGCGATAAATTATCTGCGTAAACTTCACTATCACTATCAGGGTTCATTTTTATAATAATTGAAAAATAATAAATAATAATAAATAAATAATAAAGAATAAAGTTGCTTGGTGCAAAAGCATATGCACGCACATGCAAACATTGTTGTTGGCAACTTTATATGGCGCACGACAATTTTAACATTTACACTCGAAAGAGAATTTTCGCCTCTATATATTTAGTACTCTCTGGCAATAATGAGAAGTGTGTCAAATGAGATGAAAGATCCTCATAATATTATTATTTATTTATGCCCATACAAAACAAAAACAATTCCCTTTCCAAATTTTGTTACTATATAATAAAAATGTTTCTTGGGCAGTCATATCAACATTTTTCGTGAACAATTGTTGATTTGAGTTTTGAATGCAACAAAACAAACAATTTCCATGAAAAACTTGAAATTTATGAAACTAAAATAATTATATGAAATAATACTTTCAGTTTTATATGAAAACCAATCCGGTAACAATACTGTCTCCCGCTTTTAAAGTGCCTACATTGAAAAGGTAAAAATACCCGGCCCGCCTTTAAGCAGCAGTTTTCACAACGGGTAATTTTAACCGCCCCGCTTTTAATGTGTTAAGTTCTAGCCATGTCTTAAGCTCATAAGCTTCTGTATAACCCCCACAATTAAGTCATAATTAAAATTACATGCACTATGGTATAACCTTCGCCCTGAACTTTATTGTTACCACCAAAGTCCATATAACTTAGTATATAGTAATAAATGGGCTTTCAGTTACATGGCATTTAAGAAAATCGATAACTTTTTTACCTTTTGTGGATTAAGTGCTTTGTAAGAAGTATGGCTAATTAGATATGCAAGATGGGTAATAAAGATTTGGCACGGACTTAAACTTAATGGATTAATAATGTTTACTTTATGGTAATTATTTTTGCGATACAAAATTTAAAGGAATAAAAAATAACTTTTTTAAAGTAGATTTAGATAGATGGCAGGTTAGTAGCAAATAAATGGAGATACTTAGAAAGCTTTTATTAAGTCATATAGTCATATACTTTAAAGAGATAAAGGTGTTAAATTATAGAAATCAACTAAATAAAGGTTCTTAATTTTTTCAAAAAGTTTGTATTTCTTCGAACTTAGCATTTCGTACTCATTTTTAATAGAGCCTTTTGTCCTAAACCTGAGTTCGAAAAAGTACTAGACTGAAAAAAAATAGTTTTAAGCAAATTAGAAGTTGATTATTGGTAGAGAAAAGTGTCTAAATTCGGAAGCGGAAGAGTTCGAAGCCCGGAAACGGGTGGTAATGGATTTCTGAGTTATATTTGACTATGACACCAATTTTCAAATAATCATCATGACCGATAGTGGTTTTTAATAATACTTATACTCGAGTATCCGTGTTTTTCTGTCCTGTATAATTTTTATAAAATTATTGCTACCTTCAATTGATTTATTTTATGTTTTTGTGTCGCTTAAACTTAGAAATTTTCTTGAATAAAATTAAATGTAACTACATATAGCCATAGTATTATTTAGTATGTAGACTCTATAATTCAAAAATGTTAAAGGATTTGTTTCGATTTTTGCGAGCCACCAGAATGATACTACTCCGTTTCGAAAAAGTCGTCCGAAAGCGTCGAAAAGCGCCCAAAAATTATTTTTAATATAACTTCTGAAAGGAGAACTTAAAACAAAGGGAAACAAATCCTCGTAAGCATATTCCAAGTTCTAAGGATTTGTTCGAAGTGCTGAAGGCAGTAACAATCGAAAAGGACAATTTCCCTCTTTTTTTTTTAACATTTTTTCATGCCATTTCACATACAAAATTTTTTTCCCTTATCAAAAATATAAAAATAAAATGTTTTGTGATAAAATTTTATGGAGGTTTTTATAATTGTTGGACAACCCAATAAAAGTGAATATTGGGAATTTAGCATTTTTTCTCAGAGATCTACCTGACAACAATTTTTCGTTTCAATCTGATATTTTGACACAATGTACTATATTCAATGCTCTGAACGATTTCAATTTTGTATGAAAAAATCTAAGGGAAAATTGTTCGGATTTCTCCCCACTTTCCTCTACATGTATTTCGATTTCAAGATTTAGATTTGAAGGAACTACAACCAAAATAAAAAATTTAGAGATACGTGCAAAAAATAAAATCACTAACGATGAGCTTTTTGTAAAATTTCTACCCAACATACCCCAAAGTATCGATAGAAAATTAAAGAGATGTAAATAATTATAAATATATTCTTTGAGAAAATGGAAGAAACATTCCAAAATACAATATTGTTGAGGAAAAATTTCAGTATCTGGTGAACCATAGATGAACCTTCGTCAGATTTTAAGCTCTTTTGGTCTACATGAAATCGATTCCTTTTGTCGTCATGATCATTTTTGATGTTTATTGGTCCAAATATTTTTTTGAACATCATCTTCTCACATCTTATTTTAGACCTATACTTGGTCTTTGCTGAAGACTTTAAAATACAAATTGCTGACTAACCGTGATATATAAAAGATATATGAGTGAAATGAGATGAAGAATTTAACAAATATGCTGATTCAAGATTTGGTCTTAATTAAGATGAAAATAAAGACTTGATACAAAGAAAAAAAATTATTTGTGTTTACTTTTTGTTTCCAATTAAAAATATGTTCAAAAATAATTTAAAAAAACATTTTGGGAGTATATCTCTGCTGCTGCTTACACGTCTCCTTTACTTCTTAATACTATCAAACTTTATTTTAAATCTTAATTATTTACCAGGCCTAAAGCGGGAATCGAACCCGCGACTGGTTTACTTTGCTCAGTAGTGCCAACCCTTTAACTACCAGCACCACACCAGCGGCCATCCTGCAGGTGGCAAAAAGCTAAGATAAATAACACCGTGGTCATAGCTAAGTGATACGAAAGTGTTTTTCGATAAACATCACAATAATCGATAACAGTTAAAAGTCGATGTACTAGCTAGAGATGATATATCAGATGCACTTATGCATTGTTAATTTTAAATGTGATTAAATGGATAAGGATAAGAAAGCGTTAAGTAGCATCTAAAAGATCATTGAAAATAATAACCGGAGAGCTTGAATATTGATTCATAAGGAACCAATACTTTGGTAAATCTATGGTTTAGCGAGTTCTGTCGACCAAAAACATATGCTTTGCCCCATTTTTGATTTTTTAGTTTTACATTTTAAAGTCAACTGAATCCTGTTACTGAATGAGCCAGTGGCAGCTCCACATGTGGTATCGGATTCTGGCCACCCCCAAAGAGCTTTGATACATATAAGCTTTAATTGTGTAAACCTTAAGATAACTCTTACATAAAGATATTCAAAGTTTTGAGCCATTCAGCACTCTTTCCCACTTAAGGGGTCCCCTATAAGAAGTGAGACAGCCATCTGGCAGCCTGAACATACCCTAAGAGGCATTTTGGACTCTGTTCGGAGAGCTGAAATAATTCATCAAGAGAGTGTGACTTTAGGAACAGGAATCTTTTCTTTCCCAGTTCTGGGCAATGACAGAAAATGTGTTCCACTGCCTCCAGCTCCTAATCATCGTCACAGCTTCTACAGAAGTCATGAGGAGCACATGATAGCACGGATAACAGATGAGCACTGGGCTCTATTCAGACGGCAAAGTTCTTTGGTTCTTAGTATGCAGTACGTCGGCCAGGTTTGCCGTGAGATCCGACACATATTCGATGTTCAATTCTACGCTTGGTTTACACAGAGAGCTAAAAAATTTCGTGTTCACAGTTTGCAGCTGGCCATGCGTATTCCCAGGCCCTCCTTGTTTCGAAGAAGGATGCTTGTAGTTCCTTCTCTATCCAATTCATCCGCAATACAGTTGCCCACGATGTCCCTATGCCCTGGGACCCATATGAGGTGAATTGAAAACTGCTCAGCCATCTCCTCCAGAGACAAGCGGCAGTTATTCACTAACTTCATGCACAAAGACATCGAAGCTAGGGACTTAATAGCTGCCTGGCTGTCCGAGTAAATACAGATGGTCCTATTCTGTACTTGTAGGTTTCTTATTGTTGTCAAAGCCTCCTGGATTACAGTGACCTTTGCCTGAAAGACACTGCAATAATACCGGAGTCGGAAAGCAGTTCTAACGTTGAGTTCCCCAACATAGACGCCTCCACCTACACGATCGTCTAGTTTGTTGCCATCCGTGTATATTTTTATCGAGCCAGCTACACCTATATTCAACTCCAAAATATGGGCTCTGAATTTGGTTGTGCAATGTTCCTGCGGTATGCAGTATTCTCTACTCTCGGTAATAAGTGGGTTACCCTTAACAAGCTTTGCATAACCAAAGTCGGTCATTCTATTTTTTCTCCTCTCTCATGCTTAATGCTTAAGAGCTCAATTTGCTAAGATTCTAAAGGTGACGCAAAAAAAAAAAAAGGTTTCCAGCAAAAGAAAACTGCATAACCTTCCTTCTTCTAAAAGTTTTAGATTTATTAATTAATAAGATAATAATAGTTTTTCAGATTGGTTGGCTTACAGCCATGTGATGAACAAGTTGAAATTCTTTACTGACTCCCTAGACTTCTTAGATTACTTATAAGGCACTCATACACTATGGTCAGCTCCAAACTCCCGCTGACCCGAATTCTATTCGTAACACTTGTAAAATTCTCACACTCTCCTGCTGCATTTTCACCATAAATTGTTGCTGCTACAATTTCAAGTTCAAGATTGCATCACATGACCTCGATTCGCACAAAAATATTGACTTATGTGTATTTGCCTTGGCTTTGGCAGTGGCAAATGCTGCAACCAAATGTGGCACACACTTAGAACCGCAATTGCGTCTATTGCGGCTCCAATTGCAGCAAATTGGCCATAAAGAAGGTAACAAGACAACTTAACGAGGTCATTCTAGGGCGATGTACTTGTACGACTTGCGCCTTTTGCCATGTTCTAATGTCAACTCATAACTTGTAACATTCGGAAGGGGGCTGGGCGCAGACCTGGGGGGCCATGGAGTTCTAGCGGATTCCTTTGTGAGCCGCTAGGAACCACAACACTTTGGCCTATAAAGAGTCAACAATGTCTTTGTAGTTGTTGTTGTTCTTGTTGCCAATTCGTGTCTGATACGATACGCTGTAAACAGTGTAGGGTATATGGGGTTTTATAGAAAAGGGGAATCTCTCGCTATAAGAAGCTGAACAGGGCTTGGTAGTCTTTTAGTTTATTTAATCGCCTGTATGAACATCTTTATCTCCAAGACCATAGTAGGCAGATAGGTAGCTAAGGGGGCCGTGCTAGGCCAAGAATAGGACCGTACCGATAATGGGAGTACGTGATAAGGATATAGGAAATAGAAGGGGTATGGAAAAGTGGAAAGTGAAGGACCATGTTTTACGTTGAATTCGAACTCACAATGATAGTGGGATGATAGTCTAGTGGACTGCCTTTAGATTATCGAGGCCGTCGAGACCATTGTAGAAATGGAATCAGAATTCATCCAAATAATGTCCTTCCTCTTCCGATAAAGTTTGCTAAGTTGAGTGGATATCTGGCCTCTTTACCCAGCTATATTACGCAATTTTCATACTCTGTCCCACAACTTCTCAGTACGCTCTGGACCTTTTAAAAGGAGCTCCAACATTTAAGACCCATATATAATTTTCTACTTAGCTGACAGAAAAAAATGTTCGTTTTCGATTTTTGATATTTAAAATGCTTTAAAAATTTTGTAAAAAATCGAATTGGTAATTTCTTGAGAGTCGGGGTATACATTTTTAAGAAAGGTATTAATGAATAATAATATCTTTGGAATTTGTTATGCTTATTTTGAATACCATGGCTAGGTATACCAAGTCTTCTTCGCAACTTCTTGCTGGAATTAAAAAATTCCTGGTGATAGTAATCCCCCCAAACTAAGCTCTCTATAAAAGCAAGTTCCTTCCCAAATCCATGATTTTATTATTTTTTTTTGGGATCATTTTTTAGCTTGGCGATTTTCCTATATTATATTTTTTTCGTCAATTGACAAGGTTTTGCCCGTTCCAAGCGAGCAAAAGGCGGATCACCATAGTTTTTAATGAAAACTTCCATGTCTCGGTCAGTTAAAACTACTTATAGTCACGAGCCGATATGTAAAGGATTCAGGCACTGGGTGGTTTTCAGGTCCGAACCGGTCGAAAAAGTTCGAGAAATGGGTTGAATGTCTCAGATGTACATACTCTTCGAAGTGAACAGCCCTAAGATAAAATCCAAGATCCGCACCTGGACGCAGTATAAATTGAATAAAAAGAAAAGTCTCTCTCCTAACCCCCTTTTTACGCCTACTTAGAATAATTCTATTTGACAGGGCCAGTTCAAGCGAGCAGTAGCCAGAGCCCCCTAGTTTTTGATAAAAACTTCGATGTCTCAATTGGGTCACGAGTCCAATTCTATAAGATTGAGTAAAAATTGGAAAATGAATCATTTTTTTAGTTCAAGCTTAGTTAATATAATTTTATTTGACAGGGTTTCGCTTGTTCCAAGTGAGCAGGAGCCAGATCCCCCGAGTTTTTGTTGAGCACTTTGATGTCTCATATGGGTCACGAGCCCAGATTGAATAAGAATTGAAAAAATTAATAATTTCTTATGTCCAAGTGTAATTAATATAATTTTATTTGACAGTGGTTCGCTTGTTCCAAGCCAGCAGGAGGAAAATCCTCCAAGTTTTTGAAAAAAAACTTAGATGTCTCATAAAGCTCACTTTAAACTACCAGAAGTCACTAGTCACAATAAAACAGAGGCAGTATAAGTAAACTTTTTCCTGCTAAAAAAAAATTCGTATAATTTCAAGAACTCTCCTTATCGGTGGACATTTTATATTATACCTAATAATGCATGACGTCATTGAAATGTTGTGTATGGACAGAGCCGTAGAGAAAAGTACAGCCCGGAATCGACAGAACTTATGAAGAAGAAATAAAATTACTTTTTTCATAGACAAAAAATTCGTTCCACTTTGAGAGCTTCGAATCCGGAGAAAATACCCGTTAGGCATTAAGTATTGACCACAAAACAACTAGTCTCGGGCCCGAATTTTTCCTAGCAGCCTAGAATTTAAGCGTAGTTTTAATGCCGCCAAAAACTAAAAGTGTTTTTTTTTTGCAGCCCAACAAAAAGTCCAACGATCAGTTCGATAAGCAGTTCAACAAGCAGTTTAATCTTAAAAAAAGTACGCATACATGCGTAGTAAAAACAAATATTTTCCACAAGTTTTTCAAAAGTAGTGTATCCCATTTTCGGAGCCTCTCTCCACATTATTGCACTTTTTTTGTAACATTGCCTTTAGGCACATTTGTAGCGCGTATTGCCAACAATTGTGGTTTTGCTTTTTGTTTTTTGGCTAGTTGCAACCAAGTTGAAGGTGGCCATAACAGTTTAAGTCAATAGTCGCGACGCTAATGAGGCGTTCTATATGCATTGGCTAACAGCTATCAAGTTGTTATTCACTTGACATAATAAAACGTTTTACATAATATATTAATTTAGTATATTTGAGGTCTGGCTAAAGATTGGGTTGCATTTGCGAAAATGTTTGGGCACAAGTCAAGCACTTGCGGTCATGTTGCACGTCTGTAACTGTCAATGCTGCAACCACAACAAATACAAATCTCCCCAAAAAAAAATCATTAAATTGAAAAAAAAGGGTACCAAGTGCAAAAGGTTACAGGTACAGCGCACAAACAGACAAACAGTTGGACAAACCCTACACTGGGAGAAAGAAATGACGCACTGTTGCAGTAAATCAAGAAGAAGGATAAATTCGTCGAGCTTCAATCAGAAAATTAAGTTATTTTAGGTGTTAGTAATACTATGTTGTCTATATATGGGCACTTTTATATTAGCGTGATGTTACATTTATACAAAAAAAATATTAAAAATGAAAAGCATTAAGCGAAAATTTTAAAAAGCTTTAAGCAGGTTTATATTAAATATAAAAAAATACATAAAATTGGTCTTACCGATTAAAACATATAAGAAAAATTAAGCCTAGCATGACGTTACATTATATCTGAAGCAGGACCAATTTTATTGATATTTGATCTTTTCTCTACTACTTTACTTTACTACTCAAGTAAAAAATTTAAATGGATCCAAAACGATTCTCGCTTACCCACAATAGGTGGCAATGTTGTTTTTATTTTATACATTTTTTTTTATAATCCTACAAAATTTGGCATACAAAGTCTGACATATAATATATATAAAATAAAGTTTCAGGCTTTTAGCCATTCCTACTTAGGTATTATTAGCATTTTTAAGAAATTATGTTAAAACAAAAATTTATAAAATATTTTTAGAGGGCAAAAAATTAGAAATAGTCCATAAAACTAACTTAATTCTACGGGCTTTGTTGCCAGTTCTATAAAAGTTGATATTTTTGTTTGCATGGAAATTAATTATTAAATTAATAATTAAATTTATAAAAAAAAGTTTAATATTTTTCTAAATTGAAAAATTTTTTCCATTAGTTTCATATTCTTTTGATCTGTATTGCTAAAAAAATTAATTTGAAAAGAAATTATCAAAAACGGATTATTAAATAAATATAAGGAAAAAAAAGAAAACTAAATATTATAATAAATTTAGTTAATTTAATTTTTTTGTTCGCTTTTTAAATTATTGTTTTTGTTAAAATACAGTCTCCGACATTCACACATTCCAAGATAATTTTGGAAAAATTTAAAAATTGAAGTGTTTTATTATTATTCAAATTTACATTGGAAGCTTTTAAAAAAATTAACATTTTATTGGCGTTTTGCCAAAACTTTTAATAGAGAGTTTGAAAAGAATTATTCACTTTTAAATCATTATTTTGAGTTTTTTATAGAGAATTTTTAAATATTTCTTTTCATATACATACATTATGAAAAAAAAAATTTCGGGAATTTCTAATTAAAACGCAAAATAGTTAATTTTCTTCAATATTTATTTTGTCTCCTTCTGAAGCAACGCCCCTTCTAAAGCAATACACATAAGCCAACGCTTCTTCCAATCTTCGAAACATTTTTTATAGACTTTGGCAGGGATGGCGTTTAGCTCTCTCGTCGCATTCTATTTTATGGTCGATATGGAGTCAATACGAGTTCCCCGGAGTGACAATTTTAGTTTTGGAAAGAGGAAAAAGTCACAAGGGGCCAGATCTGGATTGTACGGTGCTTGGTCGATGGTATTTATCGAGTGTTTTGTCTTATATGTGTTCACAATCGTGGCTCGATGAGATGGAGCGTAATTGTCGTGCAAAATTCACGAACTGTCTGCCCACAATCCCGGCCGAATACGATGGAGACGTTCATGCAAACGCCTCAAAATAGCTCTTATTGACCGTTTCTCCCTCTGGAAGGTATTCATAATGCACCACACCACGAATATTAAAGAATAACGAATTCCGGATTTTTGTCACAATGTAGTACTTAACAAATAAATTAGGCTCGTTTTGTAGAGTTTGGAGAAAACTCAGTTTTTTTAGATAAAAATAATTTAGCAATGGATATGAATTCAATATAGATTGACATTTTTTATATTTATTTCATCTTTTTTATATTATTATTCACAAAAGTTTTGGTGAAACTAAGGGCATTTTTTTTTTTTAGTTCAACGTTGTCGGCTTACAACGACTTCGACGAAGAAAATGTTTCGTTTTCATTTTGGTAAGTCGGTAAATCGTATTTTTATTTACCTAGTCAGTTTAACTTATTATTTTTTATTAATAATAAGTACTGAATTATCATACTCCTAGGGTTGAACTATTTTATTAAGTAGATAATAACTAATAATTCTTGGGTTGAACCTATTTTTTATTTTTATTTAGATTTCGTGAAAGAATTTCACTTAGAAAAATCGCGAGAGAAAAGTAGGACCGAGTACAATAACTTTATGCAAGGAGAAAAGTATGAGCAATCGCCATTAAAATTAAACTTCTTTACAATCTTTAAAGGGTCTACCCTTTTATAATATGTACGAATTTATCGATTTAAGCAATGTCGATATACTATATTTTCGTATGAGCGATTTGTCCCTAAAATAGATTTTATTGATTTCGATGGTTTTTTATAACGACTTAAGCCCAGAAAAATTAAAAGAAAACATTTTTTTAAATCTGCAAGGCAGAGATCTGGGCCATTTTTGCCCTTTTGATCATCCTGTCGTGTGGCCTGACAGGAATAGATTTGAATTGAATTGAATTTTTTAATGTTTAAAAAAATATATTTTCTCAAACACTTAATTTAAAAACAAAACTTAACTGTCCCAAACAAATTTCATCTCATAAAGAAAAATTTCATAGTAAGAAATACTCGTAAAACAAAAATTCGTGTATCGAATGTGGGTACTGGCAACAGACAGGCCCATTGGAGGTCTTGAAAAAGTGGATTATTTCCAATCATGTGTTAGCCTGAATTGTCTAGATAAAATGATCAATTTCACTTTCTTGGAAAGTCCACGAATTATATTAAATTCTGAAATGAAGGGAATTTAAAGTTAGCGCTTAGTCATATTAAGAATTATCAAGCTAGTAGTATGTTAAAAATATTTTATTTAAGTCTTATCCACAAAGTCAGCTTGTCACGAAGTATTTGGTAAAATATTGGAATGTAGTCCAGATATCGTCAGCTGATAGCCTTTAAAAGATTATTTTTACTAAATAGATTAAATCTGTTTTGCTATGGGAATCCATCTGTTAAGCTTCAAGAACATTCTTTTCTGTCTTCTTCTTTTTATGTCTCAAAACTAGGTTAGATTTCTTAATAAAGTCTCTATAAAAGTTAATCGATTTCCATTTAAGCATAAGGTATAGCTAGTATGTTAAAGAATTCCGGAAGTTTTTATTATTAAATTTTCGTCATGACATTTTATAAGCTCAGAACTATTTGAATTCTACAAAGAAAGTCTCACTTGCCTCTTTAAAGCAAACTTTGTTTCTCACAGTGCATACAATTGGCTTGGACCAGACCAGGCCAAATACCAACAAAAACAACAACAAAACAAATAAATCTGACAAGAGCCTGGCCCAAAACCTGGCTGCACTTTGGGGGCCATTGCCGCTGGCTTTAGAATTTCACTCCAGCTCCAGCAGCTCAGTCTCCAGCTCCAATGATGAAGTGATTTTTTTTTCACCCAGCCAACATTCGACTTGTAAAATCGTATCAAAGCCAATGGAGTGCGCTTTCAAAGCGCACGCGCTCCTTGCCACTTAACGAATGCCCCAAAGGAAAGCTGCAACAGAGCCTTTGAGGGCGTTGTTGCCCCATAGTCCCCAGTCTCCATAGTAGTGGCTTCAGAGATGAAAAAAAAGAGGTGACAAAGTCACGAAATTCTTGTCAATTTTCAACTACAGACCAATTTGTTTGTATTTCTTTTGCGCCACAAACCAACAACAACAACAAAAAAAAGATTCGTGACAAATCAAGCTACCAAAATTGGACAAAAATCGAAGCGCAGTTTGGCTTAGACTTTGGTGTAACACTGGCCGGGTTAAGTCTTTGATAGCAGGGTCTAACTGATAATATTTCCGCCAACAGGTAATATCCCAACACCTTCTTTTTTTTGCTGGCTACTCTCGAGCAAAGTGTGTGAAACTAAAGCAGACTGTGTGAAGTTTGCTACTTGCGTCTTGGCCAAGTATATAAAAGGCCAAAATGAAATTGTTGGCTACTAAGTGTTGCTGTTATAGTTGCCATATAAGTCTAGTCGATTGATTGCTCTACATAAATTGCAGCCAACATCAAATGCAATCATTTGTGCAACATTTTAGACACCAAGTTTTAACAGAAGACAGCGCGCTCTGAAATTGAAGATGGTACAAACTTAAGATGCTCTTATGGAAGCAACTATATTTGTTGAATTGCTTTTCTGAAGTAGTTATTCGTTTGTTAAGCTTTTTAAAAGCTTTCCTTTGAGTGCTCCATTTTTTCTAGTTTTTGCTCTCAAATACCCGTAGCAGTAGCTTCCTATAAAAACCTTGCAATATTACAAAGAGATTTGTCCATTCATTCAAGCCAAAAAAATAAAAGATGACGATGAGCACGATGGGGGTAAACATTTTGTTGCATTAATTAAAGATATAAAAAAAGTGACGTCATGATAGTAATCGCATAAAAATAATAATAATATGCCTTGAAATTTAAACACAAAAATAAATGATGACGATGGTCACGACAAGGCCTAAAAAAGTCTTTATTTCATAGACATCTCAAAAAAATACATTGCTCCCGTTTTTGACAGACAAATTTACATCTCAGTGGAAAATTTTTTGATAAAAAACTTAGTTGAGCTTTTGGAACTTTTTGTTGATATCCTAAACTTAAAAAAATGTGTACATATGTATATAAAATTACGTTTAGCAAGTTAAATAAAATTGAAATGAAACATCTGTGTAGAACGACGATAGTAAGATGTTATTATTTGTAAAAGACTACTTTCTTTATATATGTATTAAAATTCTACCTTTTCTGGAGTGGTTGATACTACTTCTATTAGAGCTCTTATTTGTAATTATTCTCATTTTTATAAACGGCCAGAGGCATCTTCGATTTTTCCAAGATTTAATTTTGGTTTCTTGAGACGACCGAATAAAAAAAAATCGCAGGTGAATTCATTGACTGTTGGATGGAATTCGTTCCATTTACAGTCAAATAGTCTCGGTTAACGATGCCATTTTCTTTATAAACTGTAAAAAATCCAAAAATCATCATATCGGGACTGAGAGCGCCCGATAATTCCGGTAAATTTTTGATCAAGTTAGTATATGCCCAACCTTTATGAGGCATTGTGAAATTGAAACCTTTATCTGACTTACAGTATAGGTATTTGGCGTTAAGGGGCACACCTAGTGTGACAACCTAAAAAAAGGCCATTTTAGGAATTAAAAAAAAAAAAACTAGTGAATCCATCTATTTAAAATTTTGAGGGAATATTTATACATGTTTTGAGAATACACAGAAAAATTTTTGAAATAAAATATTAAATATTTTTGAAATGACACGCGATCTCCGGCGGCGCCAAAAAAAAGGTCCTCCACTGCTGGAGTGATTGCAGCCTTCTCCGTTGATAAAACGTAAAAAAAAAATTTTCGTTAAACTAAAACATATTGTCTGTACGATGACCCTCGGGCGAATAAAAAAATCAAAAATTGACAAAATGGCGGCATGTTGAAAAAAAAAGTTAAATGTTTCCCAAAATTTTGGTCGTTTTTGGCCTGCAAAATTCGATTTTTGATCAGATCAAAAAACTGGAGAGTCATCGTATGGAGCATTATGTTATATAGAGGAGATGCAAAAAAAATTTGATAGGGATCGGATCATTTGTCTCCGAGTAATCACTCCAGCAAATTCGAAAAATGCTGTTTCGAGAAAAACGCGTTATAAAGGGGCACCACCTAAACAAAGGCCATTTTGGGAATTAAAAAAAAAACTAGTGAATCCATCTATTTAAAATTTTGAGGGTATATTTATACATGTTTTAAGAATACACAGTAAAATTTTTGAAATAAAATATTAAATATTTTTAAAATGACACGCGATCTCAGGTATATACTAACTATCTAAGCTAGCGGCTACTCTTTTAAATGGCTGTAACTCAAAAACTATTTAAGATATCGATTTAAAATTTTAGTATGTTATTTTTAAAGGTACAACCTATCGAAATATGGAAAAAAAATGAATTTTTTGAAAATTTCACACTAGGTGTGCCCCTTAATATCAGACTCCTGACGCTCTGGGATTTTTGAAGTTGAAGCTAAAGATATGCAACAAAAGAGGGCGAATACGCTTACCCGAAAAAATATTGACTACATTTTTGGAAAAATGTCTGAGTCTTGATGAACTGGAGTTTTTTGAATAGATTTTTTCTTAAAATTTTTCAATTCGATTTTAAAAAGTTTTATCTGAGTAGGAATGGAGAACATGCCTCTAAATATGTTTGCCCAATCGTACATAGAATTCATAGCCATATTTTGGATTTAAATCTAACGTATTTCCACATTATAAAAAATGCATTATCATAGCTTGTTTTAGGCATTTTTTTATTGAAGACTTAAAAAAAAGGTAATTTTTGGAGTCGCATGAAAAGTATAAAGTCCCGAAAGTTTCAATATTGTTTTTTTTTTTAAGATCAATAATACTAGTTTAAGAAAAAAGTTGTAAAAATTAAAACTTTTTTTTTAAAGATCTGTAGTCCTAATTTATTTTGCTTATATTGCTTATATAATTATAAAGTTCAAATTATTTTTCGATTATAGACGGTTTGTAGTCAGAGAAATATAGGCCTAGAGGGTTTGTCATGTTTTAAGAATTTTTAGTCATGATTGAAAATTATAATTTAATATTTTTTTCTTAACTCGAGAATTTTTTCTTCTTTTAACTGATCAAAAGAAACTCAATATTCAATAGTTTTTATTACGTCGAAAAAATACAAATAATTTCGAAATTGATATCTCTGAACATCTAGTCGGGTATAGTATCTGAAAAGTCCTATGCCCTCCTTTTTAGTCTTTTATTGAGTATCACATTTATTTGACTACGGTTTTTTTTCAGGCAAATATATAATAATTTGATTAAGAATCTTTTTATAATTTATTTAAAACACAATATTATAAAAAAATTCTAAAAAAACTTCGATTTAAAAAAATGTATTTAATTCAAATCTAAAAATAATAATTATTTGTAACTGATAAAAATTCGAAACTTCGGAGCACAATCCATTTTAATTCAGATTTTTAAGACATTTAACTTGAAATAATGCGGCTTGTCATAGAATCGCCTAAAAAACAAAAATCTAAAAATATACCATTTATAGTGAGAACCAACTCAATTTTGAACGAAACCGGAACATTTTCTGAGAAAAAAAACTAAAATCCAGAACACTAACTCAAAAGCAACCATTTTTATTTGTTAAAAAACTGTATTATTTAATATTTGTAATTTGTTCTTTCAATAAATTTTAAAATTCAACGCCTTCGTAATATGAAATTCCGGAGCATCTGGAGGTAGTCATTTGAACGCTAGGACGTTTTTTCCAAAACCGGTGCATTTCCAGCTGTTTCCAGGCCAGTTAGTCACACTAGCCATTTATACTTATCCATAACACGATAATTAATGCGAATTTGGAATTTTTACCCCTATTTGATAATAAAAATCGAAGTGTCCGATCTAATAAGTGGCCCGCTTTGCTAATTTCCTCTTTTTTAATCAAGAACGAAATATTTATGATTTTAAGATTAATAAAATAATCTTGACCTGGTCTTATCGTTAATTTAAATTTCCACACGAGACTTAAAAACTAGAAATAAAAATTGTGTTCAAATGGCTTTCTTCCAAGTTTGCCAAACTCCTTCAAATAGTTGAGCTACTCTTTTAAAGTGTTTTTAGCAACACTATAAATTTCAATTACATTTTAGTGCACTTTTACTGCTTTTAGAATTTTTTTGCGGCAGCTTATTGTTGTTGTTGTAGAGCTATTACTATGTACGTTGTTGTTATTGTTTTTGTTGCTGCTGGCTTTACAACACTGTTCAATCTTCGCATCAAGTGATTTATCAATGTGTGTGTGGGAGAGTGTTAAAAAATGCCGCAAACGAATGACCCCAAAGAAAGCTTAAGTGAGTGTGAGTGCAGCGCAGCTGTCGGATATATCGGATATATCGCACCGTGACCTGAACCCGCAACTTCTCTCCAAGAATTTCACGCATTTCTCACAGTGTAAGTCTGGTCTGGTCAACTTTGGCATGCGATTGAGTGAAATATTTTAGAAAGTCATGAGCAACATGAAAAATCAATCATGTCAATTTTGGAATAAGATGTTGACAAGCTTTTATGCTGCGCAGCACATCAAAGCTGCTGCTTGCAACACACACACAGATACACACACATACACACTTACATACCATTGACGTCACATATTATGGTGCACCATTGTCTTGCCAGCCGCATGCGTAACGAATTTATGTGGCAGCATTGGGATGACAAATCTATAATCATGCCACAGGAACATGACGCCAACAACGACGTTAACAGCGACTGCGACGGCGAGATAGCAGCAACATGTTGCAAAAGGCATTGCCAGCATTAAATTTATATGCCTTGACGCCATATCAAATTCTGGACCACCGCAAAAGAAATAGAAACAGCAAAAACTATGTAGCTAAAATACATGTGATCTAGTTGAGGCGATGATCGACAATGGAATACACTATAAACCACTCTTATGTTTTAATTTAGGTTATATTCGTTCCCTTAATATGAGAATGTTTGTGAATTTTGAAAGAATTTGAGATGAAGAGTTAAGTTTCCAACGTTGAGTTTCATCTTTAAATATTATACTAGAGTATTCTTCTAATCATCCTCTAATTCTAAGAAAATGTTCAATTCGTGTTATAAAAAATTTCTCACACTATTTCGAATCTCACTTTTGCTCTGATTTTTTTAATTTTCGCTTGAACGGAAAAATACAATCAAATACTGATGGTTTTCAATCGATTTAAGATCGTTGCGATAATTGAATCGACGATTACCAAAAACGTTTTCTTTTTAAATTGGGTAGCTAGCTGTTGGGGTGCTCCTGGGATGCTGATGTCTCCGATGGTCTCCTGTTATCGGCAGACTCAGCACTCAATTCTCGCTCTTACGATACGGTAACCAACCGGTGTGGAAGTCTTAGTCATGGCTAACAAGAGAGGAGCTCTCATTTTTTAGGCCATTCCAACATACTTAGTCTAAGGGTTTAAGAGAGCACGCATTGAAAGGCGGATGAATTGCATCGTCAATCAACGGCAATCTCTACGTATTTGCAGCGCCTGCTCACCAGGATAGGCGCGGCTGCAAGTGAGGCGTCAGTTTCGGATCGAACGACTCGCTACAAACGTGTTATGCGTACCGTCATTGGTCTCATATCCCATCGATTTTAGCACCAATCGATGTTCAAGCATGGAAAGAAACAACAATGGAAGCACTACCCCAAGAGGTTATCGTTTTAATACGTGAAATTCTGTTGCTTCGGCAACTGGCACAAGGATTTTGGTGCCAAATCCTCGCGAAGACTCCTCGATGAATGAAATCAACACCATCCAAAGGCATCGAACTCAAAGATCTAACATCGGTATGGAAGAAAATCTGAAGAGGCCCTATGCTCCACTGGGAGGAGGATAACAAAAAAATCGAATTGTCTCCATTCGTACTATCATATTCAATCTAATTTTATTTTTAAGCAGCAAATTTTTGGTTAACAATGTCTTCAATGAAAACCGGGACCGACGAGCTCTACCACGACCGTAGAGAAAAAATCCGTTCCTGGAAAATGTACCGATCCCTCTATTACATCTTTAGCTTGAATCACGACAGTTCGAAAGTAATTACACCGGGACTTTGAAAAATCTCCGGTCCCGGGTGGGAACCTAGCCGGTTGTCGGACCTTTTCTTCACACTCAAATTCAATCCAAAATATATGACAGCGTGACTGTACTAACAAAATGGGGTCAGATGCTGACATTAATTCAGCTAAACTGAGCTCTTTCGGTTTTTGGGTCTCCAGCCTTTTTAATATTCGAGATCTGGTTATTCAGACGGACAGACCTGCATAGCACAATCGCTACACAAATCAATTGTGATTGTTTTGGTAGTATAAACATTCTGCATGTTCAATCTATTCCACAAATCTATAGAGCCCTTATGAATACAGGGTATATTTATGGAAAAAACAACCAACAGCAACATCAACGCCCGCGACCACACCCAGAGCACACATACAGACACAGCAATGTTGCACACACACCTGGTCAATTGGCGGCCCACTTGATCCTGGCGCTAAAATCAAACTCAATGTGCACCACATGTTCCCCCAGTTTTTGTTGTTGTTGTCATTCATTTTTTCATGCTTGTTGTTTTGATTTACTTTTGCGTAGACTTTATTTATAGACAACGTCTGGCACAGCGGCAGGCACCCTGTTGCGTCATCATCCTCTTCCGCCTCACTGCAGCACCAGCATTTTCTACAGTTCCAGCTTGGTCCCGATTGCCAGTGCAGTGGGTGGTGCACCGGTGGTTTAAGCTATTTCTCAAATACTCTAGTGGAGGGTATGTGTTTATTTAAAAACTATGAGTGCAATTCTACAATAGGTACGGGTATTTACCTGTAGGGAGTATATGTCACGTTACACTTTCAGATAACATTGGAGGAGAAACAAAAATCACATGTTTTGGGGTTGAGACAAGCGGAAATGCAGGAACCACACACGCGAAGCTTAAGTTCTCAAAAATAAGCAGATAATGATTTAAAATAAAAAGTATGATCTAGGCGGCCTTGTTTTTTATATTAGATATTTCTTACCCAAGCCATAAATGCAATATTTACCATACGAAACACAATCCACGATGCAATTGATGGAACAATCTGTACGATAAGCATCTTAATTATACTCGTTCAAAAAAATATATGTTGCTATGCTTGTGTAAGGAGCTTATAGGGTTAATAGGTAATCTATTCTCCAGTGGAAGATAAAGAAAATGAAGATGATGAATGTCTACCATACCTGCCTCTAAAGGATAACAACGAGTATTACATCGGTCTTTTGCCTGATACTTGTGTAAGGAGTTTAATAGGATTATTAGGTAATTCACTAGTGGGAGATAAAGAAAATGGTGATGGTGAATGTCTACGATACATAATATCGAGTACTACATCAGTTGATTTCGATTCCAATCAATAAAACTGAACAGCCCATACTACTGTATGTACTTTGTACTGTACTGTACTTTGTTCCATGATATGGGGAAATATACGCTTACCTGATGGCAATTTGGCTGCCAAAATGGCATCAGGGTTTGTTGTGGACTTCTCTTAGCTTCAGGACTCTCCCTTGACCTTACCGGCATGGGTGCCCTACCGATAGCTATGCTACCGCAGCCATTGCTCTTGGATTCATCGCCGCTAATAAGGGTTCTCACCACGACAAGGTGGCAACACCCCAAAGGGAGTCCGTACAGTTACTTGGAACTATACGCATTGAGACGCAAATCCGCAATAGTCTTAAATATATCGGATTGTGTTTCAAGGGTTTGACCAAAGGGCGAAGATTACATTGATATCAAACCAAAGAAATTTGTACCACCGAGGTCAGGCGCAGATCCAGGATAAGGTCATAGGCGAGGTATTTCTCTTCGAATCGTATATATTTTCCAACTTTCAAGGGGTCCGGATTCGAAAACCATCGTAGAACCGCCTCTCAAAGAGCATAAGAACAGCAGAAGACATTTTAAGTACGAGAATTCTAATTCGAAATTCTAAATTTCTTAAGCCCTTACAATTTGTGGAAGTTTACACTTCCAAGGCTCTCGCAATGGATTCCCTCTAACGAATTGATATCGTCGGACTTGGGGGTGCTGCCACAAGCCTAGATCAGTGATCTTAGACTTTAGGTTTCCGTATTGAGCAATACGCTTATTTAATGCTTATAGTGACGGGTTCACCTTTATGGTTGGAACTTCCAGACCATAGAGAAGCAGGTGGATTAACCTCAGGGGCACGGGTACCACTTGAAAAATGAATATTCCTCGGATTCTGACAAAGTCAGTCTGACAACTCTGCTCGCAGTGACAGGTCACTTTTAAATAGGCCGCCCCTAACCTAGAGAGCAAACGCCTTTTGCAGCCGCTCATTCTGAGTACAGACGCTTTGTGGATCGGCTTCTCACAATTAACTGGGCCCCAAAACGGTTGTTCAGGAGGTTACACAGAGGACATTTGACTGAGAGTCGGAAGTTTGTGAGCTGCTTGAATCATTTCTGGCGAACGGCTCCATTCATAGAGGATGTTATACTTAAGTTTATTTGTTAAATAAGAGGTAGAATAGTTTGCTTATAGTTTTACCCAAGTTAATTTACATGGTCCTTGAGGAAAATGTCCGCTGGACTATAACTTCGATATTCCGATAAAAAAATAGGATATTCTTCAATTAGAAATTTGAAAAAATGTGTTGTTTCAATATAAAGTCAGACATTCTGAATTATTTCACTTTCAGAAAAAATTTTGATCGAAATAAATTCTTTCCTTTGTGGACTTTGGAGCCCTAGGGAATCTCCCATTCCCTCTCCCTGTACATTTCTATCTCGAAGGCTGTAAATTTGCAATTTATTACTAAAGCTTATCTGGTAGTAGATACAACTTTCTTCTTCGGTTCCTTAATCCATGCTTCAATTTTCAGCTTAAATTATAAACAAATTAAGGAAAAAAGTCAAGGCGATACTTACATCGAAGAATCGAAAGAAATGTATCGGTCTGGTGGTAACCATTATCCTCAACTCTTTTTTCGGAAGAATTTTGTGCGGGCGCTTTGGAAAATCTTTCAATAGGTAAACAAGTAAAAAAAAGGTCGAAACTTATTTAAAAAAAAAAATCTTTTTTAACCTTGAGATATTGAAAAACACCGATTGGTACTACTATTAAAAGTAGTAGATTAAGAGAAACTTCGATAAAGGACCTAATTAAGCGTTTTCCCAACTATTGAACCCCATCCGAATAAAAGATTTCCTTAGGTACTATTTTTCACAAAGATCTCATTTATCTCCCAACAAGCCTACAGGCGCAGCAACATTTTTTTCAAAGAATTAAAGGGTGATCATCTCAAATCTGCTTAAATCGAATTTCCAAAAAAATAACCGCAACAAGTTTTCTCTTTTTTTCCCCCGCCGTAAAGGTTTCTCACAAACAGCTGGTGCACTGCGACCAAATGGATGGAAGATGGAAGGGACTAATCCGTTCCTTTCCATGTGACAGGTTGTGTCCCATACCAGCGCTGGGCAGTCACAGTGAATATGTCTGGTGGTTTCATCGTCTTCGAGACAGAGTCTGCACTCTGAAGAGTCTGATAGGCCAATTTTCTGTAGATGGTATCCGATATCCGGTAAGGAGAACCAGTATCTAGCCAGTAGCTATATTTTCCGGCAGCCTATTTGCTTATTATGGTTTCATGGAGGAGTTCTCTCATAGCAAACCCTTTGTTTCTCAAAAGACTGCTTACGTCACAAAGCCACCTATACACTATCTATGCAGGGCATCATAACTTCGGTGTTACAAACTTCGCTAACCACCCTCGTTCATTTGCTTGGCTTTGGCTTCTATTGCAACAATTCATGATGTTGACTGCTGTCGCTTTTTTTAATTTGGCAAATTTATATACACAACGTTGCACAGTAGTCCAATTGCAGCAATTGTTGTTTCTGTTGTTGTTGTTGTTGCTGTTGTTGGTGTTTTGAATTGGTTTATTATATAAAGTTGATTCATAGAAACGGTTTCATTTACCCCTGCCATGTCGGAAAGTGTTTCTTTTTTGTTGTTGTTGTTGTTGCTTGGCTGCTGCAATTTAGTTAGCTTCAGTTTGAAGTCGGTACCAATGCGGGCCAAGGGACCACCCACTGTCTTAAATTTCAACAAATTTACACACAAGCATATTATATACTCATATACTTTGAGTATTTACCAACACACACACAGCGGATAGTGCCTTAAAGTAAGCGCAACAAATTTGTAAAAAAGCGTTGTAATTTTTCAAATGCAAAATCCAAGTCAAAACCCGACGGCAGACACAACAGCAACAACACTAACAACAACAACAACAACGGTGGTAATATTGTCGGCATCATCGTCTCAAGTCAACTTAATTAATAGATTTATCATTATGCTTTATATTACAGCAAATTGTTAACGAATTAATCCTTTCAGCTGTGTAAATCGTGCAAAGCAGCAACCTGCATATTACTCATACGCCCCGCTGAACTAAGCTTAATGAGCCATTTTGGTCAATACTTATAAGGCCAACTTTGAAGCGAAACGAGGCCAGAGAGCTTTAAGAGCATAAAAAAGAGTACAACAAAAAAAAAAACCCCCACACACACACATCAAAGTAAGGGCAAGCCGGGGTATGATGATGCACATTGGTCAAGCTGGTCACACTGGTCGGTCGGTCAATGGGCTCAATGCTGCTCAATGTTATCGTTGCCATATAAGGATTGAGTTGGCTATTGTGGAACGCTTTTTGGCTCGTATTTGGGCGCATCTCTGGCACAGTTGCGATCTTTTCAAAAATTTATGTGCGCTACCTTGGTCTTAATATTTTTTCTATAAGCAATTTTTTTTTCAAGTTAAGTTTCTAGGAAAAAACTATTGCTGGCTTGGATGCGACAGCAACACATGTTGCATGGGCATTGTGGAGGACCTTGTGTGGGGACTAAAAGAGAGTTAGTTAGCTTTGTGATGGAGAATGTAATCAATTTTATTTAAATTTTTTTTTTATTCTATTTGAATTTATATTAATTTATTTATATTAATTTATTTATTTTAATTTATTTATTTTATTTTAATCAATTTTATTTTAATTTATATTTATTTACATTAATTAATTTCAATTTATTTTAATTCTTTCATTTAAATTTTAATTTACTTTTTATTTTTTTATTTTTATGTAATTTTTTATTTTAATTATTATTATTTTTTTTATTTTAAGTATATTTTGTTTTGTTTTATTTTATATTATTTTATAAACATACGTACCAAGTAGGCAGTGCACTTAAAAAAAAAATGTTATATGGAGACTAAAATAAAAAATTTCAGATTAAAAAAAAAAAATAAAAGTAATTTTTAGTAACTTCCCTTCTTCTTTCTCTTCTTCAAAGAACTAACCCATTACCAAAAGAAGCCCGTGGAGGATGATGGGTACTCCGTCCTGTGTATCTCAGTTTAGTAGGATTGGTGATTTAAAAGGGTTGATTGCCAATAATAAATATTCGAGAAAAAAAAGATTTAAAAAACAAAATAAATCTTAAAAATAAATATTATTATTTCGCAAATAAAAATATATTGATCATAACGCAAAACTAAAAAAAAATTTTTAAGGTTTCGCAATAAAATCAAAATTTAAGATTTCGCCAAATTTAAGTTTTACCTTTTATTTAAATAATTCAGTTCTTGAAATATATTTATTCTATAAAGGGATTTGACAGGCTATACTAATGTCTAATTATTTATTAAATCATCTGAAATATAAAAAAAATTTAAATTATCTAAAATATTTTACAGTTCGAATATAGCTAATAGAAGAATTTGCAAAATTGAAGAATCTAATTAATATTTTTAATATATCTCGTTGGGGGTACGACATTTTATTTTTTATTAAGTCGACGTTGTTATTTATTCCATAAAAGTTAAAAAAAAATTTTATTTTTAATTTATTTTTTTTCCGTTTATTTTATTATTTTATTTTTATATAATTCAATTTTTTAATTTTTTTTTAATATTGTTTTTTTTTATTTTGTTTTTATTTAAGTTTTTTTTTATTAAAATTTATTTTATTTTGTATTCCATTAAAATTTAAAATTTTTTTTATTTTGAATTAATTTTTTTTCGTTTATTTTATGTTTTTATTATTTTATTTTTATGTAATTCAATTTTAATTTTTATTTTTTTATATTAAGATTATTTTCTTTTTATTCGAGTTTATTTTATTTTATAAACATTTATTTTATTTTGTTTTATTTTATTTTGTTTTTATTTTGGTATTTTTTTTGATTTCTTTATTTAATTTTATTTTTTTGAAGCTTATTTTATTTAATTTTTTTTTGTATTTTATTTTTTTATAATTACATTTTATTATATTTCTTTATTTTGTTTTTATTGAAGTATATTTTATTTTATTTTAGATGTCTATTTAAAAATTTATTTTATTTTATTACAATTTATTTTGTTTTTTATTTTTGTATTTTGTTTTTTATAAAATGTAATTTTTAAATCACTTCTTTATTTAAGTTATTTTATTTAAGTTAAGTTTATTTTGTATTTATTAAAGCTTTTTTTATTTTATTTAATTTTATTTACTTTTAATTCAATTATATATTTTTTTTATTTAAGTTTTTTTATTATTTTTTTTTATTTTATTTTCAACACAAGAGAAGGTTTGAATGGAAACTTGCTCTTAGTTTTGTATATATTTTTTATTATTATTATTTAGTAAAATTACTTATTGTCTGTAAATAAAACATGACAAAAGTATTTGTAACATTATTTTTAATTTTTTATTATTTTTTTATGTCACTTTCCCACATTCGTTCGTATTTTGATAGCCCAAAACCAACATCCATATCATAGTGTAAACTTCTTTTAGGCTCACACAACTGCCACCAACTTTTAAAGTGTATAGAATCTTCCCATTCCCAAAGTACTCAGCTCATTCTCGTTTTTTATCATGGCTATCCATACGATGGGCAGCTACTGTAATCCCAAGTTGCTACCGTGCACAAAACTGTCCAAAGCTGTAGCTGCAGCTTGATGCTGGCACTCCAACGGAGGAGTCTAACTCCAACGACAGCCACTTGGAGTCTGCTTCAGGTTCATGTGGGCATGATTTACTATATAACATTGCCAACTTGATGAGGCTGACTGAGTTATGACTTGAACTTTGCAACTGACTGGACTGGGGGTATCTGTAAAGAAACTTGAACTTAAGTTTGGAGTACCTTGTAGCGTTTAGCTACTCAAGTGCTCCTTCTACTTATATAACTTAAGAACACATTACAGCATTCGGAGTTATCAGCTGTTAATTGAATTAGCTTATCTTTATGCCTATAAGTCGCAATTTCGTTTCGGTTGTGCAGTCACCTTTATAATAATATCTTATCTGGAGCACTCCAAGTGAAGCACTATTAAGCTGCTATATAAATCCTCTTGAGGCTGCAGCGGAGCACAAATCAAGTTCAGTTGTTGGTAGTGTGTAAAACATGTTGTTAACAAGTCTAAAAAACAATTCGCTGTTACTAGGGCTGCTCTGTGCCTGCGGCTCAGTTGCCTTGGCCAAACATCCTGGCTCCAGTTTTGAGGCGCAGCAGGATGCGGCCGCTTTTATGAGCCTAATGCGCGGTGAGGTGCTGCAGGTTCGGGCAAATCCCATACTGGGCAATGCCATGGCACAAATAGACTATGCCAGCCAAGGCTATAAGGGCTTTCGTGGTGTCTTTCAATGGATGGCCGGCCTGGATGAGGTTAATGAAGGCATTTTCAACTTTTTGCAGTTCTTCACCGATGAAGCTGGTGGCTATATAGGTCTACAAAACTACGATAGCAGCTCCACGTTTAAGCTGATATTTAGCGTCTGGGATGCGTTGGATGGCTTTCCGGGTGATGATGTAGAGTGCTCCGATTTTGGCCATGAAGGTGTTGGCTGGAAATGTTACATAGAAAACTTTGAGCTGGAACGCAATGGCATTTACTATGTGGATGTAGAGATTGATGGTCACAACTTCATAGCTTATATATCGGAGCCACAAAAAGATTTGAGCAGTTTCAGTAATGCCAATCTCAGGCGTTATGAAATAGGCCATATTGTAATGCCCGAGACGCAAAATAATCTTATACCCTATGCCTATTACAATGAGAACTTTAAGGATCAGCCCAGCTGCAAGTTGGCCTATGAGCTGGTTACCGTCAATTGTGCACCACAGCAATATGTGGACTCCAATGGATTAAGAGAAAGCAGTACGCTGAAGGAGGCGCACACCTATAATAGTAAATGCTCCGTGGAGAATATATTAGTTTCGCTTACCTCGGATAAACAATGCACGATCTATTTTACACGACCCACAGCCTAATAAAGAGAGCCTACGGAGTGGAGTAATATAATATGATAATGATCTGACAAAAGGGCAGACAACTTTCATAAAAAGCAAGGGGGGTCAAACCAGTTCATTACCATTATGAGAAGTACAAGCAGTCAATGCTAATCGAAAATCTGTTAACCATATATCTAATCACAATAATTGCAAGCAGCACTGTAATCGAAGAGAGCGGCGGCATATGGGTGAAAATATATAAAACGGAAGATCCTAACAAACGATCTATTATAATAATTTTTTTTTGGAGACATTTAATAAAAAATTTTAAAAGCTTAAATAAGTCTCTCAGAATATTCAAAGGTCAAAAAAATAGTTTATAACAAAAAACAAAAATTTATTTTTAATCGAAACCCTAAAAAATTTAAATCTAAAAGAGAAAAGTTTTAAAATATAAGTTTTGCTCCAAAAAAATATTTCGAAATCAGTGCTATTTTCTAATTTTTTTTAAGTGAGGTTAAAAAAGTAGAATTAATGAAATTTTTTTTAAGCGAAACCCCGCATAAAATTAAATTTCAAACTAAACAAAGTTTTAAAATATAATCTTTGCTTCAATAACGTTGTATTCAAAATTCGCTACTATTTTTGTACATTTTATGAGCAGACCAAAAAAATCAAAAAAAAATAGTTTTAAAAAAAAATTATTATTTTAGAAATTCCGAAAAATTTTTAATTAATTGCTAAACGAAAACCGTTTTAAAGTATAAGATTTGCTCCTAAAATGTTGCATTTCAATTTTTTCGTGTTTTTTTTCTTAGCTGACCAAATGGATTGAAAAATAGAGGTTTTGAAAAAAACAATAATTTTATTTTTTAACGAAACCCCGAAAAAAAGTTAATTTAAAGCTTTAAGAAAACAGTTTTTAAATATAAGCTTTGTCCCAAAAAAAATTGTATTTTATGAATAAGAAGCTATTTTCTTATTTTTCCTTAGCAAAATAGAGGTTTATGTGTGTCACCGGTTTTATATTTCATGTACATCTGTTAACTCGTAACTTCTAAGCCGCTTATCAGAATTTAATAAATGAGCTATCATTGGAAGCATCTTGATTGTCCGCTGGTTATTGGCTAGCAGGCGTTAAAAAAAATTAAATACAGCACCTTTAGGAGGACATTAGATCATTCATCAAAAAAATATTTTGATGACGACGGCTATTTTCGGAGCTTTACTATAAATATCTATAAAAACATTAAAATACATCAGCTAAATTATTTATTTGCTTAGTTGTTTTGAGGCTTAATTTTCTTATTTCATTTTTTACCAGTTTCCAAGGCTGTGACGACATTTTCCGTATGACTCTAGCTTTTAACAGGTATAAAGGTTACGCGTGCTTACGAATTCAGTCTTAGCCCTGCTATCTGCTTTCTTGAAGATAATTGGGATTTGGTTCCAGCATTATAGTACTATATTTATACTACGTCACCAGGTTTTTAGGCAAATATTCAACATCTTTTTTTTCTACTTAAGCGAAGCTAAGATTATAAATATAAAAATAATTTTTTTTAGCATCCCCAGTATCTTTACCATATGTATATGACGTCACCAGTTGTAGAAATCGTAAGTTCCTTTATTCAAAATGTCCTTGTTAGGTGACCAAGCAAGCAGAAAAAAATTCTCTATATGGTGAACTGAACAAAAATCTTTCAATTTAAAAACTATCAAAAGAAGCCAGTTGAAGATGGTGGCCAAATGTTGCCTTCAAAGAGATCTAAATAGGCTTAGATTGGCGATTTCAAAAAAAGAAAAGAAAATACACGTCTTTATTTTAAATTTCTCAAAAATTAAAATAATGAAAATTACGAAAAAATTGTTTAGAAAATTGTAAAATTTCGAAAAAATTTAAAAATAATTGTAGATTTTGCAAAATTGAAAACAAAAAAGTTTTACCTTTTATTTAAATAATTTACTTTTTAAAATACCTCTTTTATTCAAAGTATACCTAATCATCTAAAATTCAATAAAAAAAAATTTCCAAAATACTTAACACGTTTTGTATGAGTAAAAATTTAAAAAATCGAATTAGTCTATTTTAAGGCTGACCAGCTTAAGAAAGTTTTTCAAATATATTTGTTCTTGTTGTTTATATTTTAAAAACCAAAAAAAAAAACTATTTAAGGGTGAGCAGGTTAGCTATTTTTTTGAAACAACTTTATTCTTTAAAGGAATCTGAAATTTATAAAAAAGTCAACGTAATTATTTATTTGAAAAAAATTTAAAATTTGTACAATTATATCATAGTATATTCTCCGAAGTCATAATATTATAACTAAGTAGCTATTATAACCTGAACTCTTAAGTTTTGTATATAAGAATTCACGTAAACTGTGAAATTATAAATTTAAATTTAAAATTTCTGAAAATGTTTTACGATTCAAAAGTATCGTATTGCATAGGTTAATATTTTCAAAAACGAGGAAATCTATTTTAAGGGTGACCAGCTTAATTAACTTTTGCAAATAGCTTTAATCTTTAAAGGAACATGACATTTTATAAAAAAGTTGACTTAATTATTTAGCGATAAATGTAAATAAAATTTTTACAATCTTATTATTGTAAATTGCAAGCTGAAAAAGTTATTAGAACCTGAACTCTTAAATTTTTTTACTATTATTTATACATATCTTATTTTAATATTTTAAATATCGTATAGCATGAGTAAATATCTTCAAAAACGAATAAATCTATTTAAAGGGTGACCAGCTTAGTTACCTTTTTGGATAAACTTTATTCCAGAAAAAAGCCTGACATTTTATAGAAAAGTCGACCAGCTATTTATTGGATTAAAATATAAAATTTCCCCAATCCTATTATTGTAGATTCTGCGAAGCCATAATATTTAAACAAGGTAAAATAGAGTATTGGAATCTGAACTTTTGAATTTTCTACATTTATAACAAACACGTAAAAATTGAAATTTATAATTTCCAAAAATATTTTACAAGTTGAAAATATTATATCGCGTGAGTAAATATCCTAATCTATTTTAAGTGTGACCAGCTTCACTTATACTCACCCATATGTAAAAATGGCAGTCACTGTCAAAAACTATTAAAGTGCCCAAGTTGAGCCTAAATTAGAGACGATCTTTGGCACGGAAACCAATGTGGCAGACATTTGCAGATCAGACGTTTAAGATGGCACCGCTGTCTGTAGTACATATATATACATATACATGCATACATGTATATACGAGTATGTAATACATAGTTGTACATATGTCAACACCATGAACTTGAAACCCAACGAGCCAACTCGCTCTCTTACTGCGCTAAAAGCATTTTGTATTCTAATTAGATTGTCAACGGCACGACAACAACCTCATTTTGCTCAAAATGTGTTTTCACATTAGCGCCAACAACAACAACAACGACGACGACAACGATGATGCAGGCGCAGTCTTAGCCTCAAAAGATCTGGCCAAAAAATCTGCATAAGCCTTTTAGCCAAGGCGCTCCAACTTGGCAACATCTGCAACTGAGTTTGTAACTTTTAGTTTGAAGTTCATTAACATGCACAGGTTAATTACCGTTTTTGGTTGGCTTTTTTTTTTGGTTTAGTTTATTTTTTTTTTTACATTTTGTTTGTCTTACCAACACTGGCTGGCACTAGGAAATGAGCCATTAGAAGCGCACATAGCCAACTTTGCGGTAGCAATGACTTTAAGACGATAAAACGGCTAAAAGCATACACTTAAAAAAACAAAAAAAAAAAACACATGTAAACTTGGTTAATGTGCTTGTATGTGTGTGTGGGACTGTGACAAATGCCCATGCGCCCATTTGCAATGTGTTTGAATATACTCTACCAGCTGTGAAGAGTCTTTTAAGTTCATTGAGGAGGTTTGCAACACTTTAGTGGTTTACACAGAGAAGAGTTCTTTCTAGAAGTTAATTACTTAGTTTCTTGAAATACTTTAAATTTTGAGATTTTTTGACGAATAATCATAATAACCCTTCATAGTTTTCCATAGGATATTTAGATTTGAATTTCCATTACTTCTTGCATAGAGGTATTCAAATTGGATTGAATGAGATTTTTGGACGTGCTTCCCAATCCACTTGACGTAAAAACTGAAGCCAGAGAGGCATCAAAAGTGTTAACATCCCCTGAATTCAAGGAAACTTAAAAAAAAATTATTTACTTTTTTTGTGAATATGGTGAGGATGAGTATAAAGTTAAAGTATGTTTTGGTTCTTATCCCAATTCTAGAAAAAAAAAAACGTAGACTCCTGGACTTTTTAGGAGTAAAGGCTTGCAACTCTTCAATACCTGTCATCAGATTTGGTTCTGGGACACCCGTAAATTGAAGTAGATAGGAAAAACGATTTATAGGCAAAGAAAAAAGCTTATATGGGCGTTCCCAATCTCCTAAGTCTTTCTCCTTGCTGAACCATTTTGAGAATTCATTGAAAATTGCCCGGTTCGTTATGGCAGAACCGCTAGACAAGTCAGTTTTGCGAAAAAGGATTTTCCCCGCATTTAAGTGTGTTTCTGAAGAAGTTTCTCTTATCTCGAATATAACATTTTGAAGAATGATTTTTATTATCTGTTATCGTACGAGCAACTGGTGATGATTGATAGGTGCCTTTCCTGGCTCTCTCGTCCACCCTCTCATTACCTACTCCGGTACCCAAATGAGGGTGCCATAAACTTTTTACGGTTATGCTTAAATTTGCCTCTCGACAAGAATTAATACTTTTGTTGGACTTTCCTCAAAAAGCTTTTCAGGGAAGATGCCGTTTCCATAGCGTTACTCAGAGTCCGAGTCTCTACGTAGATTATGATCTTCTTCTTCTTCTTATTTGAAATTTGTTTGATTCTAATCTTCTCACCCCGAGAAGACTTTTACGATTTCTTACATGTGAAACATCAGCCACTTTCCTCGGTCACAGGGAAAATGCCCAAAGCAGTTATGATGAATATATGATCCAAAAGAGATAGCGTAAGAAGATTTAGTCTACCAAGGTCTCGTTGCGCTTCTCACTGCTTCAAGCTTCAGGAAAATGACCATAACTGCGGATCGCGGAGATCCAGTGTTACCTAGACTGGCCAAATAGGCATATAAGATTGAAACTCAGGAGTCTCATTTAAAATTTGCCACATCTGAAGCAAAACACATAAGCCAACGCTTCTTCCAATATTCGAAACATTTTTTATAGGCATTGGCCCGGATGGCGTTCAGCTCTCTCGTCGCATTCTGTTTTATGGTTGGTATGGAGTCAAAACGGGTTCCTCGGAGTGACAATTTAGCTTTGGAAAGAGGAAATAATCACGCGGGGCCAGATCTGGACTGTACGGTACCTGGTCGATGGTATTTATCGAGTATTTTGCCTTAAATGGGTTCATCAGATGACGCGTTATCGTCGTGCTAAATCCACGAATTGTCTGCCCACAATTCCGGCAGAATACGACGGACCCGTTCACGCAAACACCTCAAAATACTCTTTATTGACCGTTTGTCCCTCTGGAACGGGTTCATGATGCACCACACTACGAATATCGAAAAATATCGAATGCCGAACTTTTTTTTCGCAATGTATAGTAACGTTAAGCCCCAAAAAGAAGGGCAACCAAGGCGTTTTATTTGGTATTTTATGTAAATCTTTGCGCTGTTCGGTAAACTACTCAGAATTTATTGATTTGAAAACGAAGCCAAAAAAGTAGTTCGTGGAATAATAAATTTTTTTTTTTTTGGCAAGTTAAGTTCCAAAAATCGCAACCGTTCAAGAACACGAATATAAAAAGATTCTGTTTTTTTTTTTAAATATGTTTGTAAAGAATCTGTCGCTACGATTTTATTCATTAAATATTTACTGTGATCGTTATAATATGCTTGCACATTAGTTTTGGTTGTGACGGCAAAAAAGAACAGCTGTTGTTACTGCTGGCGCCACCTAGAGTGAGCTGTGGTAGCGCCATCTTACCTAACGAATCGTTTAAATCTTAGGAGAACACTGTTTTGTTAGTTGTTTCGTCCATTTTAAAATATAATGTCAAGTTTATGTAGTCCGCTTGTATCTGCCGCATTATTATCGTTGTCGATATTTTCCGAGACAACCTTTAGGATTACATATTTGGAATTCAACTCCTTTTTTACTACTAACAAAATTTCACTTCCTATATCGACAATAAAGTAAAATTAGCAAGCCTAGCTCAATTAAATGGATCGCAATATAAGGAATTTCTTAAAATAACTAACACGAAGTAACAAAAGGCTTATAATTCGTACGGCTAAACTAAATACCATGATATTTTTGATAAGCCAAAGATTTAGAATTTAAGGTAAAAATAAAATTTTTAATTATAAAATATATTTATAAAGGTTGTTTCGACGGACACGGCGGGATTTGAAATTTGAATTAAAAACGAACAATTTGGTTCAATAATAATATTTGAAAATTTTCTACCAATCGACGATTGATTGGGACCAACTTTGGCTAGCCGCCATGAAGTCCACATCGAAAGTTTCAATTTCCAAATAAATATTCGCATTTTTTGCGCATTTATTCCGACTACTTGGTCTCGAATGTTTTTCTTGTGTTCTGAAATTGTTTTAGTAGCATTGACTTCATTCATTGGGACACAATAAGATAGGAACATTTCCACAAGATGTTGGAATGATGTTGAAACTTTCGGAACGGCAGATCCATGCATAGCATCTTCGACATTAAATGTCAGATGTGCCCCATTGTAAAAAGCCTATTAGACGTCTTGACGACAAATAATGTGGCTGTGTTAAAGGCTTCGTGCCTTTCGTGACACGTCCGGCCAAATTCTCGTTTTGGAGCCAAAAAATCGTCCATCATCGGACGATATCGTTCAGCGTTCACAGTAAGTGATTTTTGATATCTTCTGTGCGTTAACTTCCGTCCATATACAACAGTTTTGTTTATTAACAAAACTGCGTTTTCTTTTAAGTTGTACATACCAAGCAGTACAAGCAGTGCTTGCCTTAGAACAAGCAGAGCGTGGCTGACAAGTCTCAGCTCAATAAATAGTCAGCGTCAATATTTATTGGAGAAGTTAATTGTCCAGACAATCGAAATTTCATGTCTACATTCACAGCATCAAAAATAATGTAAATTGTTATACAATCAATTAAACATTGAACCCCACTTAAGGAATAATCGCCTATTAGTCGAGGGAACGGCGGGAAAAATTTGTATTGGGAGAATTTTTATTTCGAAGTAGCGATTTATATTAAAAGTGCAAATTTCAAAAATATTGTATAAATGGGTACAAACCCAAATTTTTTGTGTTAAAAATTTTGGAACGACATTGAAAATGTTACAAAAGTGTTTCGGCAAGGCCACTCAGAAGTGGCCATGAGTTCTTTAACAATGATGAATACACTGGCAGGCCATCGAAATCGGAAACCAATGAAAACATCAACCCAATCAAAGAATGGATGACCGTAAGTCGCGGATTAGCAGAGAAAATCGGCATTGCTTTTGGATCCGTTAAACACACTTTGGTTAAAGATTTCGGCCTCAGGTACCGAAAGATCATGAATTTCATGCAAAAAACGGACCGTACAAAAGTCATGATTTTCAAGACAATTTGGTTAAAATGGAAATGATTACATTCCAACGACCTCCAGATGAATTCATCTGATTTTGCTTCCTGTGAGACTTCAAAAATGGCACTCAAGATGAGGTCATGGAAAATCGAAGATGACTCTGATGGTCATACCCCAAACCGATAGTAAAAAATGGTTTGAGGATTGGATCGAGCGCTGGCATAGGTGCTTTGCACTTCATGGGGAATACATATGGGTGAATAGTATTGTATTTTAAATTTTCTGAATAAATTCTGGGATTTTTTTGATCAAGGTGATATGCATTGTACCATGTTTGGTTACTCTAACTCATAATAGCTCCAAGATCTAGGCTGTCATACAGACGTACTTCGGTACTTCCTAATCATACCTAAGGTTATTTTTGGGGGTTTCTGAGGAATACTTCCGTATGTTTCATACATTTTTAGTTTATCAAGAAAGAGATTATAAACTGATTTTGCCATATTAAAAACTTGCAGCGAAGTAATCTTCAAAAGAAGCTGAGCAACTGTGCCAAATTCAGACTGAATAACTTTTATAGAGTGGGTTCAAGCCATAGAATTCTCATTAGGGTAAACAGTTTTAGATTTCAACAAGTTTTCGAGTGCTAAGATGAATTCCTCCTGTCACATAGAAATCTAGAACCTAGAAGCTTTGTTTTTAGTGGGCATAAAAAGACAAAATATGAACATTTTATGATGATCTTATCCACTTGATGGGTTTTGAGCTACAAAACTTTATAAGCATTAGTATCTCGGTTACTTATTGTTAAATAAGCAGTTCCTGAGCTCGCTTAGGGTTATTGAATTGAATTTCCTATTGCAATAACCGAAGAAATATAGGAAATAGATAAAGACTTCTTAGGTGATGGGCATTATTTGAAAACTGCTCGTGGACTTATACCTAAGAGTCTGCTGCTACCTACTGTGAATTTCGGAGCAGTTAAAGTTTCTGTACGTGTTGCCATGTTTTTTGCCAATGAAGGACGATCCAAAAAAAGCTAAAGTAACCGTGTTACTCAATGGCATGAACTTAAGTCTAGCAAGGCATTCGATTCCTTTTGATGATCTTCCTCAATATATTATGATCATGTTTTGCGGCTCTATCAAAGAAGTTCGTATTGTGCAGTATCAAGGTGTTTCATCGCCAGAAAATGCTTTGGATGAGCCCGATTGGTAGATGATTGATTGATCGATATGAAATACAATAACAAGGATTTCCAATATAGTTATGCTTTCTTTTTAATATAAAAATGATGTTTTTTGAAGACTTTTATATCTGCCTATTTCCATTTAAGCGCTTATTAATTCTAAATTTTTTATGCGAGTGAAAAATAAAGTTTTATTGCATCAAAAACTTAATGTTTTTGGATTTAAATTAAAGTCCGCAGGAGTAAAGTTCAAGTTAGCTCTAATGCGACTGCCCTGGAGAATAAAATAACATATTTAAGTCTGTATGAACGCCAAGATCTTAAGGATTATAAAGACTGGGATAACCAAACTTGAGCGAGTCCAATGTGTTAGATGAAGTGGTTCTTATTTCACCTTCAAATAATTTCAAAGCCAACAAATTCAGCTTTGGTTTGTTTGGGTTAAATGCTTTAAATGGATATTTTATTTTTAGTTCAAGTTTCCGAGTTTTATTTGGCCAGTGCACTAATTCCGAAAAAGACCATTGTTTTCGACTTCGGAACTGGGCTTGCAAGGTCGTCGGAAAAATCCTTAAAAATTTCATAGCTCTATGAAAAAAGTTATACTCATAGAAAAAAAACGTAATTTCTTCTTTGAAACTTCAATTTTTTTTAGAATCATTTTTGAGTGGAAAGAGAGTGCCGCTAGCTAAAGTCAGCGAGCTAAGAATATCCTCAAAATCAGCTCCAAAAAGAATCCAAAATAACTGCGTGGGGGAGTAACTTGCACTGCGACTTTTGTACTATACCCATAAACTACGGCTAAAGACTTTCCGCTTTCCATAGTTCGTTTGTTGGTATTGACCTAAGATGGAAGGGACTAATCCGTTCCTTTCCCATGTGACGGGTTCTGTCCCATACCAGCACTGGGCAGTTACAGAGAATATGTCTGATGTTTCATCGTCTTCGAGTCTGCACTCCGAAGAGTCCGATAGACCAATTTTCTGTAGATGGGATCTTACAGTGTGGTGGCCAGATAGGTTTGCTACCAGGAGTTTTAAGTCCGCTCTGCCAAGACCTTTTGTCGTGATCATATCCAGGGGTGTGACAAGCATTTTTTCTTGACGTAGCCCTGGTAAGGAGGACCAGTATCTCCTATGTTCGCCTGCAGCCCATTGTGGACCAACCAATACCACAGAACGGCGCAGGAGTTGTATTCAGGATGGAGGCACCCTGTCGTGCTATATCGTCAGCGATCGTGTTACCATCCACTCCTGAGTATCAAGGTACCCAACATAGTGCGACTTTATTCCGGGAGGATAGGGCTTGGAGGTAATTATGGCATACTTTAACCATCCTGGAGGAGATGCTCCAAAATGATAATAATAGCAGCTTGGCTATCTGAGTAAATACAAATGTTTCGTCCCCTACCCTCCTTGAGAAGGATACTAGAGATTCTGGTTTTTTTGGGTCCAACGACTCCAACACATACACCCTGCTCAGTTTTGAACCCAAGCGTGAACCATTGTTGCCATCGGAGGTTTCCACAGTGGATGCCGTCAGTCCAAGTCTCCCGAGATCTAAATTTCTTGTTATTAAATAATTCCATGATCATAAGATCTGATCTAGAGCAGATCAATACGTCAGGAAGGGAATATACAAGTGCGGCATGACCAGAGTCTCTTGCTAGGAGTCCTAATGTGATCCGGGTACGTAGTAGACTCTGCATGGCTGACTTTTGGATGAAAATGTACAGTGATGTGAGTCCAAGGACTGACTCAATGACAGCTGTCGGACAGGTGCGCATAGCTCCCGAGCGAGATATGCATACTAATCTTTGAAACTTGCTGCATTTCTTAATGGCCACATTTAGCTACGTCTTGAGTCACCCACCGCACAAGGGCTTAATATGGCACGATAGGTACCATCATAAGGTACATCCATGGGGCTGAAGCCCCATGTGCTGCCAAAGAATGTCCTAAAAGCCCACATTTCTCCAGTAGTTAGCTATGAGTCTATGGGTTAAGAAAACATTGAAAATTATGCTCCAAACAGATTTTTAAAATATTTTTTTTTTCAGTTTAGGATCTGTCTATCTGGAATACTAATTCATTTTTTCAAGAACTCTAGTATAAACACTTTACCAATATTGCTAGGGTCATAAAGAGCATTTCAGCTTCGACGCAACTTTCCAAACTTGCATCTATTTCTCTTAGATTTTTTTTTTTTTTGTGTATTTTATTTCAATTTTGTTGTTGTTTATTTGTGCGCCTGCAACATGCAAAATGTTGCACTGATAAGCCTGCAACGGTGGCAAACTTGCCAAAACTCCCGCTCCAGACCACTAAACCTGCTGCCTCACCTCATCCGCTTTATCACCAAACCAAATGAGTAACTTCTTTCGGCAGCGGCACGATCATTAAAACAAAAGCGACAATGCCAACAGAAGCAGGAGCCAACATGTGACAAGCCATGACCAAAAGCCAAGACCAGCAGCAGCTACTCCTCTATAGAGACTCTTCTGGGTGTTGGTGTTGGAGGTATTGCCTTAAACGATCCGCGTGAATAACTAATTTCAATGGATGCTGCTGTGCCCAGTGAGTTTCTAAAGACTACTCCAACTGCCTGCGCCTGCACACGCGCGCTCTTGTCGCTGGCCAAACATTTATCACCCACCATCGCTCTGGAAGAGCACCATGCAGTGGTCCACAGACAGACCATTGTCTTGGTCATGGCAGAGTAGAGCACGTTTTTTATGCCACAATTTCTACCATGGTTGTTGTTGCATGTAACCGCTAGACACATGACAATAAAAAAGTTGGGTTTCTAGAAAAACTACGAGTATCTGGACGGAGAAAAAAAAAGAAGAAGATAAGCCATTGCGTAGGGCAGTTGCGCTATAACGCATGTGTTCCAGGTCGGTCTCAGCTGTTTGAGTTTTAGACAATTGCCAGTTGGATTAGTTTTTGCTCGGAATGCGCCTGGTGTAGATTCAGCAGACTCTGTACGACTTGGTTCTAAAAATGGGAACACTGCCGGCATATGCAAAAACGAATGCGTTTTCTTGGAAAAATATAATTAAATATTGTCTAAGAGCTTATAAATATGCTTAGTGGGACTTGAGCTAATTGCTTCAAGATTATATTAAAAGAAATGTTTAATTTTTTGCCTATCTGCATTTGAAAAGGACTGGAGCCAGGACTACGACCCAAGCTGAATCATTTCTTTACGCAGCTCTTTGAACGTTTATTGGTTCTAAGGACACCCTCATATTTAACCAATTTCATTGTTTTCACCTGCACTTGTGCTAATATACTGGGTGCCAGCTCCTTGGTGCAGGTCATCGATGAAATACAGCCTGGATTATTTGGCATGATAATCGAAGTTGTGCTGATAACCGAATTTAACAATGTTACCATTCCGCTGCAACGCGAAAATGTTGCTGAGGGTATTACCAAGCTGCTTACACAATGCCCGGAAATAAATCAAAGTAAACATTATTGGCTAAAACTGCTGTAATATGTATGACCCATTTTCTGACCAACTCGGCGATGAGTTTTACGGGTATACGTTTGGTTTGGGATCAAGTGGATCAGCATTATCGGGATAAGCTGCGTCTACATATGAATGTTAACTGAGATTTGAAGTGATTGAATTGTTTTTATTTCTTATCACGGAATTATTTCATAACAAGAAATTTAGATATTTTCCCCTAAGTCGGGAGACGGGCTTTTGGCAACAATGGTACACTGATGGGTGCAAAATTGAGCAGGGGGTCGTTGGACCCAACACCAGATCTCTACTGCAATAGGCACCTGGCCCAGCGTCTTTCAAGCAGAGATTCATGCCATAGAGATATGCGCCCTTAATAACCTTCTCAAGGAAATGAGGAGAGCATCTGTATTTACTCAGATAGCCAAGCTGCTATTAGGGCACTATCATCTTGGGGCATCTCCTCCAGGATTGTTATAGAATGCCATAGTTACCTTCAAACCTGTTTCCTCCGGGAACAAAATCGTGCTAAGTTAGGTACCTGGGCACTCAGGAGCGGATGGTACCATGATCGCTGACGATCTAGCATGACAGGGTGCCTCAACCCTGACTACATCTCTGGTATGGGCTGCAGTGAGAACATAGGGACTACTTACCGGGGCTACGTCAAGCAAAAGTGCTTGTCAAACCTATGGATACGATCAAGACAAAAGGTCTTGGCAGAGCGGACTAAAAACTCTTGGGAAAATTGGCATATCGGACTCTTCAGAGTTCAGACTCTGTCTCGAAGACGATGAAAACACCTCTCTGTCTCTGAGTCTGCCCAGCGCTGGTATGAAACAGGAGCCTGTCACATGGGAAAGGAACGGATTATTCCCTTCCATCTTAGGCCAATATCAACAAAAGACCTACTGCTACTTATGCGGAATGCGGAAAGTCTTTTGCTGTAATTTATGGGTAAGGTACTGAAGATCTTATGGTCGTAGTGTAAGGAACCCATATGAGGAAAAACAAAAAATGTAATACTCATAGCTGAAGAGCTTAGCAAACAGCAATCATGTAATATAGAACTTAAAAACAAAAACCAATCCGCTGCTTGGAATGGAAATATCTCTAACCCTCTTTTTTTGTTTAGCTTTCTAGATCTTATCGTTTGGGCTGCACATTGATCATCAATAACTAGGCAGTTAGTTCGAAGGGATTTATATATTATATACATATATTTTCCTATTATACTATATGATTTTTTTTTATTATCGTGCCATAAATATGGGAGAGGTCATAGTTCGAATCGCCTTGGAAATCAAAGCATATTCCACACATACATATAAGGGTCCCTGGTTCGATTCACAATCAAGATATTAATTTTTTTAGTTATCGCAGAGCTTTATATATTATATATATTGACATACTATTTAATTTGTATGATCGTACTAAGAATATCTAAAAGGACTCAGTTGATATCGCCTTGAAAGCAAAATTAGATGCCCCATATACATGGGTAGCTAAGATGGTAGAGTGTTGGACTTGTAAGCATGAGGTGGAGCTAGGGTCACTGGTTTGATTCCCATTCAGGACAATTGTTTTTAATATTTTTTTTGTTAAGTTATATTAAAAAAAATATATATATTAAACTTAATTATTTGTAAAAAAAATTATTAAAATTTGTACAAAAAATAAGTTAAAAAATAAACCACGTAAATCCAAATCTTTTTTGCACGGTGTTTCAACTTGATAACAGGAGGTGGGCTAGGGACACTGGTTCAAATCAAAACAATTATTTAAAAAAAAAATTTATTTTAATTTTGTAGTTTTAAATTAAATAAATGAATTTGCAAAAAAAAAATAATAATTTAAATTTGTAAAAAATAATGAACTGAAAAATAAAACGCCAAGACTTTTTTAAACGGTTTTAACATAACACCGTGTAGAAATTTTGTTCATTATTTCATTGGGCTTAGCACGTTTAAAAAAAGCTATTTGATAGAGTATTGAAATATCCTCTTTATGAAGCGCAATTTTTATTAATTGCTACAAAACTATTTTTTAACATAAAAAAGGAAAATGTCCTTTAAACATTTATGTGAAAATACTTCATTTTTTGTGTTTGCACAGTGGTTGGAAATTGCGAAATGTCAGCACAATTTTTTTAACATAAATGTTTTTATGTAAGGTTAACAGTCTGTTACGCTTTAAACAAGTACCAGCCGTTATATTTCATATTTATATAATATAAAATTATGTTTTTTTTTACTGGGTCTATCTTAATGTGGTTTTTATTCAACACAAATTTAATTACAAAATACAGGCTAAAAGGGATTAGATTTCCGGATAGCTTTTAAAAAAAAGGAAAAAATCTATCCGGAAAAATACCGATTTGGTATTACTGGAGTTACCTTAAAGAATATTATTTAAAGAAACTGTAAAGCTTTTCTTGTTGCGTTTTTTTTTTCTATTAACGAAATATAATTTTTGTCATAACCAGTCTAATCAATATTTTTATTTAAACATCTCGAGATATAACGTTTTAAGAGTTGATTTTTTTTCAAAAACGAAAGTAAACATGAAATCCGTAAAAATGCTACTGTTTAGCTTATATGAAGTAGTTTTAAAATATAATATGATTTAATTTTTAATATTTTGTAAAAATTTGATATTAATAGATTAAGCAAAGCGCGAAACTCACAGATGCATGCAAAAAAATTAATAACAAAAATTTTTAGTTGAAGCTCTTAACAACTTTGATACCTTTACGTTTTACAAATATTTGAAAATTTTAAGTTTACAGTTCTGATATTTTAATGCTAGTCATTTAATAAATTCGCAATCCCTTCAACAGGTCAAAAAAAAAATATACAAAATAATTTATTCTAATGACATTCAAATTGTTTAACTGTTTAAATAGTGTAAATCTTACAATGCCTTGTACAATTTTTTTGAACTTTTATTGAAACCAAGAGAATTTAGTGGAGTGCAAAACCTTGCGAACTTCACCCTTTAATCCACTAATAAACAGCCACTGCACAAATACAAAAAGGTTTAGAACCAAACTAAGTGACTTACCTTCTTTTATTAGTATTAATTGACAAATTCTAGCTCAATTAAATATCACTCAACGCAGTTGCTGCTGTCATATTTCCAGCTTCTATAAATGCACTCAAGTTGTTTGTGTAATTTTTTGCCATTTTGCTTTTGTCGCTAGAATTTGGCGGAGTTTTTTATTCATGCGCATGCTCGTTGCACTCATTACTCATTAGATGCGTTTAGTCTTTCGTGATAAGTCGAAGTGCGTGGGCGGTTTAGGGTTACGGCTTTTGCGCTGCGCGTGTGTGTGTGTTTAAGTATGTGTTCGTGATAGTTATGTAATAACAAGTGCATAGTGCAAGTGTTTTGTTGGTTTTATTTAATGAAATGCCGGCACGCAAAGCTGTTATATATTTCATTCATATATGTAAATATGTATAATATTTCTATTTATGTATAAAGTTCAATATTTTTTTTTATATGTTTTTTATGTGTTTGTGTAATAAATTGTATGAAAGTGCGTGGTGTCGTTTAAAGCGCTTCGTTCAATGCGTCGTATCGTTTCATGCGTTTCGTTGAGTTTTCGAGTCGTAAGAGCAAAAAAATTTATATAGAATGGGCAATTAAAGGTAAGTTACTGCTTTTATATAATAACAATACCTTTCTGACTGATCTCTGGGAAGGGCATGGGATCTCTATTAATGCTTTTATATACATACTGCATCTTAAATGTTTTACAAAATGCTCAAAGTCATCTTTGGTGCATTTAATTAAAAAGCTGACGAAAATCAAATCACATCATTAGTTTAAATTTTACAGCAAATTATTATAAAAAGCCAAAAACATGTTCGCTTGAATATTTTTTTTTTTCAAATTATTTATTATTTTTATCTTCCACTTTTTCTTTAGGGGACTATCAACATTTAACCAAATCTTATGCCTATAGTGAATCGCTTGGCACAAGCCAAAAATTAGAAAACATTTTTTAAAATTTGTTTGCTCTCAAAAGCTATTTGGCTATTAAAAGAAGACTTTGCTCTAGTAGACAGACATTTATTATTATTATTATTCGTTATTTGAAAATATTTACAATGATTTAAACAACAACTTTGGGAGTTATATCAGAACTCTGAAGTGCCAGATATTTTTGGGAGTCAGATTGAGACTTAAGAATTAAAAACAAAGGGTCTAGCTGGATAAGGTACTGGAAACTGCCCCCAGCGATTTTTGAAAAGTAATAATGCAATTCGATGCAAAATGGAAAAAAGAATTTTAGACCAAATTTCAGTTTTTAAACTTAACGCGGCTTAATTTAAAAAGCGCGTTTTTTACATGCATTTAATTGCGACTAAACTACTGAAAATACAAAATATTTTTTTTTTTTTTTATGAAAATATGTTGGTTAAAAAAAAATTAAATATTTTTTTTTAAACATCCCTAGTGCTAACTTTGATTAAAAAAAATTGGCTCCAAAATATTCATTAGTTTAGTCTTAATTATATACACGTGAAAAACGCGCTTTTTTAAATTAAGCCGCAACGCGTTAAGTTCAAAAACTGAAATTTGGTCTGAAATTTTTTTTACCATTCTGGATCAAATTGCATCATCACTTTTCAAAAATCGCTGGGAGCAGTTTCCAGTGCATTATCCAGCTAGACCCTTTCCAAAAAGAGAGAACTCGTTAAAAATATTTTTGTTTTTAGAGGTTATTTCAAAGACCTGAAATGTCCGTTGAGTTTGGATTACGCATTCAGATTAAATGTTTAACTTTGAGTTAATACTCATACTTTCGGAACCCTGAAGTGCCATATATTTTTGGAACTCGCAATTAAATTGAACAGTCCTAATAGATTAAAAAAAAATATTTGAAAGAGAGAAATCGAAACCAAAAACGTTAACTTAGAGCCCTGAAGAGCTGGATATTTTTGTTTTTGGAGCGGTCTAGATCTGGTTTTCCGATTGAACTTTTAACTTTGTGAGTTATCTGGGAACGACCCTAAAAGAGAAATAGAAAAAATGTTGTTGTTTTTGAAGGTTATCTCAGAGCCCCGAATCGCTAATTGTTTTTAGATCTCGGATTCAAATGAAGCGTTTAACTTAGGGAGTTAGGAAATGTTTAGGGAATGCTAGATATTTTAGGAGCTCGGTTTTAGTTTAAACGACGCTAAAAGATTGAAAAAAATTTTAATTCTTTTTGTATTCTAAAAATGAAAAAATATTAAGATATCAAATACTGAAGATAAAAAGAAATAACAACTGTTCTACTAGAGCATACCTATGGGTTTTTACGAATATTTAGTCTTAGTGCAGAGATTAAGAAATTTTTTTTTAAATTTGGGAAAGGTGCAGACCAATAAATTACAAATAAATAAATAATAAATAAACTAGGTTTTAGAGTGAAACAAAGAAAATTTTAAAAAAACGTCTTTTACATCTATTTGTTCGAAAAAAATAATTTGATTAAAGAAAGTTAAGGGTTATTTCCGAAGTAATTTGCTGTGTAGAATCCGAATCCAGCGTTGCAATTGGCCCATCAAGTCAGGATTTTGAGATACATATTTGAGGGTACGTTCGTTAAAAACGGCATAACGTTTCGGATTCTAAGCAGCTTTCTGTAGCTGTTATGTCTGGCTAGCAAATCAGTTAAAGTTCTACAGGAGCTTTTCACATTTAATAGATTTTTGAGAAACGCATTTTAGTTATAAACGCTTAGAAGTTGCTTGCACTGTTTATGGTCCGGTAGACAATAATTCCTAGTGTCAAATTTTTCCTATCGTTATGTATCTGCTGCATATTTTTTATAGTCTGAACCAGTTCATATAAAGGAATCAGAGCACTCTTTCACAGTGAAAATTTTCGAGCAGGGAAGTTAAACTATGTTTATCATTTGTTTTTTGGTCCGCCGAATCGAAATCTAAGGTTCAAAGCACTTCTGGTTCAACCTTCAAAATGCTATTCTTTGTTAGAGAGCCATTCTTTATGTAAATTCCTGGCTGGCGTTATCATAAATTGGCATTGATATGGATTACATGCAATGCAAAAATTAAAACATGACGAGTTGTATTTGCATTACCTCATAAAATTTGGGCATTGATGTTACCAAGTTATGTTTTTTTGGTTAGCTTAGTAAATCCGTAAAAGCATTTGCGTTTAGTGCCTAAATTTAGGAATATCCATTTAAATCTGTGGTTGGCATGAAATATACTGACTTTTTACTATAGCTTGCTTTTGTAAGAATGGCGCAGTGACGTCACTAGGCTGTGTCGACGTCGCTGCCGCCACTAATATACTATGTATATTGCGTTGATCTATAAGCACATATTTAGAAATGCTGCAATTTTTGAAAATACATAGGTGCTAAGTCTGCCTACGCATCTAAAATATTGAAATCTTTCAAGTTTGGTTATCCCAGCTTTTACAATCTCGAAGATTTACACGTTTATACAGACTTAAATATGTTATGTTCTTCAGGACAGCCATATTAGAGCTAACTGACATTAAATGAAATCCAAAAGCATTTGTTTGTCATTCGCATAAAAAATTTCGAATTAACACGCAGAAATACAAAAAAATTTTTAGCAGGAACACATTTATTGGTGAAATCACGAAACATGAAGAAATTGTATTTGCCGTTGGTCGATTAATCTAGTAGTAGTAATCGGGGCTTATCAAAAATTGCTTGATGAGCTTGGGAATTGGCAAGCTCGAATCCCATCTACCGTATAGTTCTCACGAATGACCTTGCGGCAAGCATTTTGTAGCGATGAAAGAGCTTGATACTGTACGATACGAACTTCTTTGAATGTGTCCCTAAAAATAAGCATAAAGTACCAAGGCTGACCATCGTACGGAATGAAAGTAGGAAATACACGTAAGTTCCTGCCGTTGGCAATCACGTTTAGTTTAGCCTTTTTTGGATCGTCCTTCAGCGGCACAAAGAAAATGCCAATACGTACGTAAACTTCATCTACTCCGGTAGGTAGCAGCAGACTTTTTGGTATTAGTCCACTCGCTGTTTTTATATAATCGCCATCACCTAAGAAATCGTTAACTACTTCTTTATTATCTTCATTATCTTGTTCAAGAATAACCAAAATCATATCGTGATCGACTACAGGAGTCGGTACTTTTAGTTGAAGAATCATGAGCGGTGTCAACGGTCTCTCTGTTCCAGTAGAGACTGCCTTGAAATCCATGAGAAAAATTTCGCCAGCCACCAAAGGCTGTTTCGAATACACGAATCCATCTGAATATTGTTCACACAAAGCCACCGTGGAATCCTGTTGCAGCGTTATGCTGTCTGAATGTAAAGGATGAAACTGTTTCAAGATCGCGTTAGTTTTGTTGGCGGAATCTACATAGCGCTGCAATTGATTTTTTTCATTCGCGACTTTCATGTTGGACAATTTTTTTTTACTTTATGTGTTAGAGGTGTACTAGTCATAAATATATAACTATTCGGTAAATGTCTTATATGCCTGTGTGATATACTAAAATGATTTGACAACTTTTTCATTGGTATAGTTAAAATGAATAATTTTTGTAGTTCCTATTTGAACTAGTTATTTATTTAATCAGCGGCACTCAAGTTCCTGCTCTTGAACTAGTTCATTGTTTACATTTTTTGAAAAGAGCTGGGTATTAAAAATATACATTTTGATCCTTTTTGACTGCAATAGAAAAGTCAATTCAATAAACCTGAGCCAATTCTGGAACAGCTTATTCCACCATAAGTAGCCAAGATACTACTGCTTATAAAGCGCATTAAGTTGATTGATCATCCAAATTTATGGCATAAAAATCTCATAGCTAAACTTTATATAACTCAATACACACAAAAACTTTTATGGACTAGATTTTCATGTATCTATAAGGAGGAATCTATCTTAGCGCACCATAAAACTGGCTATCCTAACAAAAGAAATCTGTGGCTTAAACCTATTCTATAAAAGCTATTCAGTCTGAACTTGTATTACTTTGCTACAAATTATTAATATGATACGATTTAAGTTCAGAGCCCCCCTCTTTCATAAACTGCAATAAAATAGACCAATCAATACCTTGTGGTACAAAGGTATATCAAGTTCGTACAAGTCAAAAATGTATGAAACATGCAGAAGTAGTCGTCGAAAATCAAAAAGTTACGTAAAGAATAATCAGGTTGCCTAGAGAGGTCGATATACCCATGAACATCTAAATGCCTAGAGATGGCAAAAGCTCGAGCAACCAAAGATTTCAGATTAAGTCACTTTAATTATCTGAATGGAGACAAGTTTATTTTATTTATATTACATGTGTAGCTTCCAAAGGTGGTGTTTCAGCTGTCCTCGAAAAAATAAAGTTATCGTTTTATAAAATTTGATATGCGGAAGCAAATTCCCAAGCACTGTGCCACATTTTATTAAGATCAGTGAACTGGGTCACATTGACCTTAAAGGACCGATCGTACAGTGGAAGAAATGGCCAATCTAGCTCCAATCGATGGGTCAAAAAAAGTGTTCGGTGCAAAGTTCTTAGTGTTTTATTTTTTTAGTAGGATACCTTAAACAATTTTGGTGTGGGGTAGTTTTTTTTGATTAGTTTATTAGTTCCAGCATTATACCAAACTTTTCCAAATCGATTGAATATATCATATAGCCCACATAAGACCGGTCGGTGGTAACAGTGGTGCAAAATTAATTTTTCCAAATTTGCTAATCAGCTGCCTGTTGGAATTCTTATATATATATATTTATATATATGATGGTATAGGAAATCTCAAAGTCATTCGCGCCCGACTTTTACGTATTTAAGCCATCTTTATAGTTACTACCCTCCTTAATGACAATTCTTTATTTTCCATAGTCATGTTTAATTCTAAGCATAAAGGCACCAAGACAAGGTCTTGTAAGAGCGGACTAAAGATAGCTTACACCACACTGTTAGATACCATCTACAGAAAATTATCGGACTCTTTCCAGAGTGCAGGCTCTGTCTAGAAGACGATGAAACCACCGAGCATATTCTCTGTGACTGCCCAGCGCTGGTATGAGGCAGAGCCTTGTCACATGGGAAAGGAACGGATTAGTCCCTGCCATTTCAGGTCAACACCAACAAAAAACCTACCTAAGGCCATAGCCTTAGGGTATGGGTAAACTTCAGGCCTATAAAAGGTTTACGCAGAAGGAGAGTGTTAATGGAGTAGTTCCCTAAGGCATGTCAGCTGAAAGAAGCGTAAGAGAAAACAAAAAATGAGATTTCTCTATAAATTTCACCTTTGAAAATATTTTTTTGCTATTCATTAAGTTGCACTTAATTCTGGGAAATATTTCTGCAAAATATGTACATAATATGAGTCCTCCAGAACGCCAGCAATATTCTCTCGTAACTTGCAGCAAGTGTCTCCAAAGCTCATCTCGGCGTCATATCATCAGCTAGATAACGTCTACAACAGCTGAGATAAGTGTCTAATGGTTGTGAATCCTGTTCAGCACTGTCAGGAGCTTGGCCTAGGGTAGCGGACTAAACCTGTCAGCTTGTATTTTTCCGATATGAAGAGAGTGTCTTCCTTCTGTTTCGCTTCCTTGGCAACCCTAAACGTTGAAAAGCAGGCCATAGACTTAGGCTATACAGGGCTTTAATACTTCCAGTGGACAGTAGTTAAACAGATGTAGCAGCAAATCCAAGATAAGGTCTTCGCATTTCTTCAAGGCTAACAACTAGCATATGATAATCAAAATGTCAGACTGGATGTTTGGAAAAATACAGAGGTTTATATTAAAACATTGGATTTTAGGCTTTCCAATTATTCAAGCTTGTAGCTTACCAATTTACAAAGCCCTGTAAGCATCTTGGTTAGAAACAGTCAAAGAGATTCCAAGCCGCAGGTATAAGCTGGTATAAGTATGTCAACTGTTGGCCAAAACGGATCCGGAAAGTTCTCTTCTCAATTTGTTCAGCAGCAACAGCTTTCAAAAAAAATTACGTTGCTGGCCCGAATTGATCTCCACTGTGATCTTCTCCAGCTGATGCGGCATAGGTAGTATCCTGAAAAGAATACAAATTCAAAATTATCCCAACTCGTGCCAATCTATATACGCAAAACGAAGTGGTAATCGCTTAAATGATATGTTTTTAACTCTTCTACCATCTCACTTTTGTGAAAAGATGGACTTGCAATGATTGTAGCCGATTCACCGTGGGGAATTGCCGCAATTTGATGAGTTTGCTTGTACTGCTTCATCAGGCAAATTATCTCCCCTATGGCGATTTATGTAGAACTCAAAGGACTTGGCGTCTATGCCTATGTCTTATGCCTAGCTCCAAGTTATTGTCAGAATTGTCTACAATAAACGTTGACTTCGCTGAGCTGGATAGTAAGAAAAAAATTTTTTTTTTTTTAGGCGCAAAATCAGGGTTCTACCGTGTTCGATGTTAATAACGCTCAAAAAAAAGCTTGAGTCGATGCGTCGCATTATCGTGATGAAGAATGACTCCTCTTTCTTATATCTCTTAAGGCCACTTCTGGCAAAGAAGAAAAATTTGATTGCTTTACCTCTTGGCACCCCTGAGATCTGGGCGTTTATACGGACGGACAGACGGATATGGGTGTATCAACTTCTCTGGTCATCTGACTTCTTCTTCTCTATGCAACATACATCATATTTGCACCTTAAAGTTACATGTATAAAAATATTGAATCTAGTATTCTTTTTGGCTACATATAACAAAGTAATCTCTGCAATATATTGTACTTCAACTTTTTCTGTTTCAAAACTGTCGTTTATTATATCATAAAATATATTTCCCAAAATTGATTATTAATTATTATCACCATGCAAAACCAAAATGGTCAATTTGTTTTGATGACCCTGGCAAAAATGGAAGCACCAGCTACACTTGCGCAGATTGCTGAGAAGGTTGCATATAAGTTGGGTGGCACAGCTACAAAAGATCTGAAAAATATGGTTGAAGTCACTGTTAATGCTGGTGTGGCTTCTGGTTTTGTTGAGAAACTTAGCAATGGAACTTACAATGCCTTGATCACTAAGCCGTATGTGAGGTATTTGAAGACTGGTGTTGGGTATAACTAATCTCGGAAAGGACTTGGGAGTAGTTTTTTAAATGAAATAATATGCATATTAAAATTGGATTCGTTGCCGAAAACTTTATCGAGACATTATAAAAATTAGAATTGTTATGCAACTTTAAACTTGAATTTTTTATATATAATATTAATAATTATTGTTGGAGACTGACGTCCTCACTTAGGCCAAGAATAGGCCTGTTGCCATTCTCTACCATTCCCACTTAAGAGGTCCCCTATATAAGGTGAGACAGCCATCTGGCAGCCTGACAACCTCAAGGGGCATTTTTAATTCCGTTCAGATAATTCATCAAGAAAAGTGTGATCTTAGGAACCGGAATCTTTTCCTGCCCAGGCCTGGGCAATTACAGAAAAAGTGTTCCACTGTCTCCAGCTCCTCCTCATTGCCACAGCTTCTACAGAAGTCATGGAGGAGCATTCACCTGGATGCGAACAGCCAGTTCTCGTGATAACACGGATAAAGTTGAGCATTGGCTCTATTCAGACAGCAAAGTTCCTTAGTTCTTTTACTGCAGTATGTCGGCCAGGTTTGCCGCGAGATCCTACACGTGTTCGATGTCCGATTCCACGTTTGGTTTGCACAGAGAGCGAAAAAATTTCGTATTCTCAGTTTGCAGCTGGCCATGGGTATACCCAGGCCCTCCTTGTCTTGAAGGAGGATGCTGGTAGTTCCTTGTCTAGCCAGTTCATTCGCAATACAGTTGCCCTCGATGTCCCTATGTCCTGGGACCCATATGAGGTGAATTGAAAACTGCTCAGCCATCTCCTCTAGAGACAAGCGGCAGTTATTCACTGACTTCATGCACGAAGTCATCGAAGCTAGGGACTTAATAGCCGCCTTGGCTGTCCGAGTAGATACAGATGTTCTTATTCCGTACTTGTAGGTTTCTTATTGTTGTCAAAGCCTCCTGGATTGCAGTGACCTCTGCCTGAAAGACACTGCAGTGATCCGGTAGTCGGAAAGCAGTTCTAACGTTGAGTTCCTCAACATAGACGCCTCCGCCTACACTGTCGTCTAGCTTGGAGCTACCCGTGTATATCTTTATCGAGCCAGCTGGGCCTGGTACACCTATATTCCACCCCTCCCTGGTTGGAATATGGGCTCTGAATTTGGTTGTGAAATGTTCCTGCGGTATGCAGTAGTCTGTACTATCAGGAATAAGAGGGTTCCCTTAAGAATCTGTGTTTGACCAAAATCTTGGTCATTCCACTTTTTCGCCTATCTCATGCGTAATGCTGATAGAACGGCTTGTTGCTTCCCCACTTTGTTCAGAGGCAGGTGGTTGAGTATAGTATCTAGTGCTTTTTGGG
>JBAMAX010001076.1:0-37241 GCA_037043745.1 Chymomyza amoena
TCCAATGTATTATTTTACATGAATACAATTTTTCTGATACCTTTATTCTCTGATAAGGCGTGGTTTGTTCATGAAAGGTCCTCATATATAATCCTTTAGAGGTAGCTCAATTTTTAAAATAAACTTATCGAAGATCGAACTAAATAGTGGTACGCTCTATAATTTATCATCTTTATTTAATAAAAATGTAAAATCTACCTTGCTTTCCTTAGCCCTGATCCTGATTCTTCTTAAGCATTTTGGACATGACAATTGTTCGCACCGTGGGTACACATACTTATCCTTATCCTTAAAAACAGAAATTTTCATAAAAGTAGAGCTTCTGACATTGGCACATAACATTTTCACTGACTTTAAATTATAAAATTTATTTATGTATAAATGCTCACATGTCCTACCAATAATTTGCTGTTTACGTTTAAAACCACAGTAAAACTATTCCAGACTCGGCATAATAAATTATTTTGAAATGGTATTGACTTTGTCACCTAGTTGAAATATTCAATAATAGTAACCACTGTGCGGCGACAGCAGGAAAATGGTTTCCTCGGCATTTTGTCAAACTGTACAAATATGTCCGTGTTCATCATAAATAACCTGACTATGCCAGGCATGAATATGATTTTGACAAATTAGTTTAGCCCTGGCATACTAAGTAGAGACAAAACACCGGCATTGCAGCTTTATTGGTGCTACACGGCATACAATACATATAAATAGTATTATATATATATATATATGGTTATGTATGCCACTAGGTTGCAAGCGGCTATTGGCAGTTTCAATCGATAATATCCCAAATAAATACATATATAAATAAATGAACTAAAACAAAATATTACATAATCTAATGTCTAAACAAAGATGCTAGGCTAGTTCCGTCAATAGACATAAAGCCAACAAGGCACACAAACAATTCTATACCCACAAAGTGTGTATGTGTGTGTGTGTGACGCCCATCAACAACGGTCTTGTCAACTTCAATATTTCCGAAAATTTATTGACCAAATTTCGTCAAGGGGATGAACCTTGCCGTAACCATATTCAATTTTAGCCATCCCAATGAGTCTACAGCAGCGGTCTTCTATGTTCCATCAGCAGCAACGTCACCCTGGCTGAACATCAAAGAGGAGGGTCTTTTGCCGGTTAGGTCCACCTGCCTCAGCCCCAGGCTATTGCTGGCTGCTACTGCTAGGACATTATACTCTAATAAATATTGATTTCGTTGTAATAAAGGAGCATGACAGAAGCTAACAACATCCACGTGCAGCATTAACACCATCCTAGCCAGGACTCATCAGTCAGCAGGTAGCCGGTACGCCGCTGACTCCAGCGTGTGCGAAAAATGCCACAATTTATGTATTAAATAAACACTCATCATACGATACATGTTTTTTGTAAACTATATGCGATCAGGCGCCAGCCGCAGGATAACACAATAAATCGCCTTAAAATATTTGCAACAAATCCCAAAAAATTATTCAAAATTAAATATAAGTACCTTGTACAAATTATGTAAATATTTTACCGAACCAGCGCGAAGTTCACCTTTTGGCTGTTTTGCTTCTTATTAGTCCTTGTAGCACAGCACGTGCACCCCGTGGCAACTTCGGCTTGCAAGAGCTGGACATGCTTTCTGACATCCATAGTTCTTGCAGAAACCCCGCAGCATGGAGATAAATATGGAAATGTCATGTTTACAAGTTCTGGCAATAAATGCCACTCGACATAAGCCTCATAAAATGCAAATGCTTCGCTCTAAGTTTGGCTCCAAAAAACGTCACCGTCAATAACAACGACCAAAGAGCACAAATTTCCCCGCGCTCCAAAGAGATAATTTCCCTTGTGTGCAGCCAGACCGCAAGAGCAGTTCCTTGTTGGCAAAGGACTTCGTGGTTCGTCAGTGTGCTCAGTGCGGTCTGGCACTTTGGCTGGTTAAGCCGAAATGCCGGCAGATGACTTTATGTGGGTTCCTGGCTGGCATTGGTTACCCATTTCGTATTATCTTTGCACTCGTAAAATAAATTAAAATTCGTTAGATTGCTTTTTTGCGGTCAGGAATTCAAATGGCAGAGCATTAATAAAAGCATTATAATTACTATTATTATAATTGATTAACTGGGGGAGCGGCTTTTAACTATAAATTGGAATGGAATACATTGCTGCAAGGGACAGCACAAAGAGACACCCACAAGACCATTATTATTCTGTAGTTTGGGATAGTCACAATTTTATGCTCTATATCCAGAGGATACAACTAGAGGAGTGAGAATATTCTGCTTGGTTTTTTTTTAAATAAATTGACTCTCTTCTGGATTTTTAATATTAAAATATTTTATTGTTAAATCAGAGAAGGATTGAAAGTTAGCTAAAAAGATATTACACAAAGCCAAAATTTTAAACGGCATATCTATAAGTAAAAAGTTATGCCATTTATAACTCAAGAATGCATGAACCAATTTTTATGATCTTTGATATCTTGAATTTATTTCTGCCCAAAAGCAAATGGAAATATTGGATTACCGCCAAGCGGCAAATGCAATATCGGACCACGAAATCGTCAAGCAGTCGAAGTGCTTGCCAGAAATAAATATTTCGACTCAGCTATTGAAGCATAATATTTATTTTTAATGGACAGCCTGCTAACTAAATAATAAATAAGAGACTTGTTTTAGATTATATAAATCCCCGCTATTATTAAAAATTCTTTTTGAAAGTGTAGAACATGATGTGTGTACAGCAGAAGATATTTGTTTCTCATGTTTTTATAAAGAAAGAAATTTAACAAAATGGGTCGAAAGAAGTTGATTTTGACTGAAGACAGATGGAGGGTTGGGGGTTGCTGACCGAAGCGAGCAGGTGCGAAGCCACCTATTTTTATATATTTTTATTTTCATCAAGCAATTGCTATGAACGGCTGTAAATATAATTTTTTCAGCTTTATCGCTGGGCTTATAATTTTCTTAAGATTTGTATATTTTAATTCCGCTCTTAATTTTCATTCAAGTTAATCACTTAATTTTAAGCTTTAGAAGTGAAAGTGATTTGTAATATTTTAAATTTTCAGTGCCTAAATACAAGAAAAAACAATTAAGATTATAAAACATGCTTGAAGCTGGGAGACTTGTGTATAGGACTAGGATAATATTATTGGGAATGCCGTATTGCGAAAATTAGATTTGGAGCAAGAGCTCCTCAACTAGACAAATTATCGAGAAAATCTTAATTATTTGGGCTGGGTCTAAATGGCTCTATACCGAAGATGTACGAAGTGTGTTCAAAAAGTATCGCGAATTTTGACTTTTCGCGGGTTACGTATATTCGAATTTCGATTTTTTTGTGGCGTTATGTTGGTACTCATGTCTCTCACTTATGCCGACAAGCTCGACCATTTTGAATGTTCACTTAATTGTTGACAGCTGCTTTGCTTGCGCGTGTTTTGGCTCGTCTTTGACCAAGACAGAAAAAAGCGCACCAAGTTCGGTGGAATTGGAAAGTTTTGCTTACAATTTTCTTAGATTGCAGGGACGTGGTGCATCATGAGTTCTTGCCACAGGGTAGAACGGTCAATAAGGAATATTTCTGCAAATTATGCGCAATTCGCGCGAAGCAATCTGTCAGGAATGCCCGGATTTGTGGAAGATCAAAAATTGGCTTTTGCACTACGATAACATCCCTGCTCACAAATCGTTGCTTTTGCGCGACTTTTTGGCTAATGCATTAGCACACTAATGATGCCGCAGCCACCTTATTCCCCAGATCTGGCCCCCTGTGACTATTTCTTGTTCCCTAAACTGAAGAGGCCCATGAAAAGACGCCGCTACGCTACGATTGATGAGATAAAGACGGCATCGAAGGTGGAGTTGAACAAGGAAAAAAAAAAAAAGATTTTTTGAAGTGCTTCGAAGATTGGAAAAACTGTTGGCACAGGTGTATAATATCTCATGGGGATTACTTTGAAGGGGACATAATAGATATTCATAAATAAATAAATAAATTTAAAAAAAAACACAAAATTCGTTATACTTTTTGAACACACCTCTTATATCGTAAATGGCTAGAACGACAGTTCTACATAAACTACAATTGATCAAATTCAATATGCAGCGCAGCTTCCCAAAGCAATCTAGTCAGTATCTTAAGGGAATCGATTCTTTTCTTAGTATACGAACCGAGGAGCTATCAAGCTGCCGTTGGCTAGACGTCCTCATCTAGGACTTATCCTTTGATTTGAATTTTTTAAATTGTTCATTTGGGTGTATTGAGAAAGGAAACAGAGTATATTTTAGTCGGCTAGTCCCATCCATTGACAGTCAACTTGTAGTTTTTAATTGCTTACTTAAGAGTCTAATTACCAACAACTAGAATTCATGTTTTCTTAATGGGAAAAGGCAGTAAACGAATGCTATTTGAAAATTACAAACAAACTATAAGTGAATTATGTTTCAAAGCTAAGAAAATTAAACTTGGACTGTTCTAAATTTGGGACAACTTTAACCAATTCAAAATGTTTGAAATTTTATTAAATGGAAAATTTTATTATTTTGTCTCTAAAACTTGTATGAGTTAATCAAGAATTATATTTGTTTGGCATTATATTTGTAGTTGACATACTTCCTGATGGAAAACATTAAAAAATTAAGTATATTTTTCATATTGAGTTTGTTGATGACATCTAAATTTGTTGGATCGCTATTTTGACGTATTGTCAGTAACCATGAAATTTATTGTGAAGAAATACTTTCGAAGAATGCAAATTCAGAGACATTTCTAATTGTGATATGATACAATATTATTATAGACAAACTAAACCAAACTATTAAAACAAATCAGATAAGGAAGGGTATCGTAAGCTAAGGTAAGACTTGTTAAAAAATTTATTTCTATTTTGGAATGATGTGGATTTTGATAAGGATGGACACAAAATTCGATCGTTGGAATTGAACCCCATTGTGGGGGAATTTGTTGCGCCGCGTCAACGCTAACGGACGCAAATTTCAGACGGTGCCGGAGCAGCGCATGATAGTTGCCAAAGAATGAGCTCAAGTCCCTTTGAGAAGATGGTTCTTTCCATGCCAAACCGAATTTTCGAGATTGGAAGCCTGGCCTAACTATTGAAGGAACAAAAAATAGAGCCCAAATATGATCTGGCTGACTAGCGACATCCACCTTTCCAAATGTATGAACACCTAGATCTCAGATATGATAAAAGTTAGAGCAACCGAAGTTTTGTACCTGATCTCTTGTTACTTTTAGTGTTCCCAAGCACTGTAGAGGTTTATGCTAACAGTTGATAGGATAAATTAAAGAACAAAACGTTTTCAATTAATTTACCAATCAAAAGTTTTTTGGAGTACTTAAGCAATAAGTCTCCCCTCAGTGGAGCTTGCAATCCCAAGAGGGCGCTGCTAGAGTACAGCCTCCAAGTCATGGGTGGTAAGAGGGAAATTTAATACCTCCCATGGAATACACAAGCCCGAGAACGCCCACGCCGTTATCACAGTTGCCTTACAGACCTTAAAGTGGGTTGCGTTGGGCTAAGAACCCTACCGGAAAAAATCCCTTACTCAAGGGATTATGCATTCAATTTTTCTTTTTTGTACCAAATTGTGTTATCAACCGAATTGGCTTAAATTTAATGTACGCCAAATTTTTATTGGTTAAAAATGGATGCAGGGGCATCCCACTGACGGAAACTCAAATAGATTACATCATTTTTAATCATTTCATCAATAGATAGTAAATTTCACATCAAATACTTAAAAAAGGGGGTAAAAAAAGGGTTGGTGCTTGTTAACTTGGCTGTACATGGATTTTTAAATCGGTCTATGTGTTTACGTAAGTTAAAAAACCAAAACCAACATCTTCCAGTTATACATTTCCAGTTTAAAGTGTATTAAACTTCCATTATAGCAATTTTCAGGTTCTCGTTAAATAAATACCTTAGATCAAGCTATTTATTAAAAAGTGAGATTCTTTGTTCCGGCTTGTGGCTGTATGGTTCTATTGTGTTACCCAGACGGTGACTGCTCCTGCTCCTGCTGCTGCTGCTGCGCTGCATGCATTTTAAAGGAGCAATTAACTTTAAACAACGGATTCTAGGCCCCGACATAATTAATTCAGGGGTATAGCAGCAGACCCTGTGCCAGTGTTGCCATTTATGGGCACTTTCTTGCCGCACCGAGAAAACTGACGCAAGGACTCACGGACGGCCACATAACATAGTCGCTGTACCATGCACGCATAACTGTTGCATAAGCTGTCCTACCTTGTATGGAGATGCGTCCTTTTGGCCTTTTGGCAGACTATAGTTAATTTGTATGACGAGCATTTTCTTTGGTGCTTTACAAAATGGAAGCCTTAAGAATAAGTAGGTGAAAATGACTTGGGCGCTGACGCAATTAATACACTTTTCCACCCACCTATCCATCCAAAGGCAAAAGGACTCGCACTGACTCTCCTCACTCAAAAGAAGTAAAGGTATTTACGCGTGTTCTCCATTAGAGCCGTATTAATTTACTTTAAACGCACTTTGCGCGCGCTTTCGCTCAAACAATGGGAATATTTAATGAATTTTCCGGAGCCAGAGACCCGGAGAGCCACACTGACAGACACTCTCGCACACACAGAGGTCACAGGAAACACCATTATTGTATGAGTGTGTGTGTGTGTGTCACTGTGTTTGTGGTCCGTGGCAAGGCAGCACTAAATGCGTCTCGAGACACAAAGAGACTTCCGGCTGGACGACCAACTGACAGAATGGTCCAGTGCGCGGACAAGAATTGTGTGCCAGAAGAGATTATATTGTGCTGGTCCAACAATTGCTTAAACTTGAACGTTGCAAAGAAAGTTGGACAAATAATTTTCACATGTTGAAGTAGTGCACTTAATTTGGTTCGTTACGTGCACCACCATCTTGTGTAAGAAGTACTTTATAAGCGTGGGTGGCTCAGTGGCATAGATAGTTAATGGAAGCGGTGGGGTTAAAGACAGAATCTTGCATGTTATCTTCCTTGTGGAACAAAAGCAAGTAAAAAGATTGATTTCAATACAACTTAGATTAGTGCATTTAATTATATCAGCTAGCTCGTTGGGATTCCAATGGTATAGTGGTCAAGTACTTGTAAGAACTTTAAGATTCAATTTATTCTTTCAGTATCATTCTTACTTTTTACTCGATAAGATAAGGTGATTTAATAAGTTTTTTATATAATATGAATACTGCTTGTTAGGTCAAAGTAAATGCTATTAAATACATTGTAAATATACAAGATCGGTCCAAAGCTAAACAGGACTGCTTGTATGTGGCCATTCTAAGTGGCGCCATCTATAATTCATTATAAAGACACTTTAATGAGTTGAATAGAAACAAAGCGTCTTGACAGTCTATTTGTGGCATTGGTACAAAAATTATCATCGGATAAAGAGGGAATAGTAAGATTTGCTTTAACCTTCATGAAACTTTTACCGAATTTCAGCAATTAAAGAAAAAGTGGTAAAATGCTAGTGACGTCGAAGGGATATATCTCGCAACTTCGAAAAGGCATAACTTTGCCAAAAAAATCGTAATTGATCTCTTGAACCCTTAAATTAAAGGGTAAGAGTTTTACTAAATGATGTAACTGGAGAGAAACACCGCAAAAATTTTTTGCGCCCTGTGCATAACCTCAAATGTAGGAAAAAACGCCATTTTTTGGGTACATAACCTCAAATATCTCAAAATCCTGACGTGATGGGCCAGTTCTGACGCCGGATTGGGATTCTACGCACCAAATTATTTCGGAAATGACTCTTAGCTTTCCAAAAACTGAACCATGTTGACCTGTGTTATCAATGATCGAGAGAGACAGAGAATTTAGTTTTATTTTGGCCGTATTTTTACATTATTTGGGGAGATAGATTCCCTTAACCTTTTGAATTTTCCTTCATTCTTCTATTTAAGAGAATAAACACCCTCAACCCCTTAACCTACTCCTATGATTCGGACTGCAGCGCATAAGTGAATTAAAATTTGCCGATTTGAAATTTGTGGCAGAATCTGGAGCAGGTTTCGAATATCCTATGAACTTGGAACACATAGCAGCAATGAACATTCACAATAGTCATGTCATGAAGTATGCAGCAACTATGTGCATATGTGTGTGTGTTCTGTGCTAATTTCCGGTTCTGTAGCCATTGATAACAATGCTCATGACAATGTTAATGCCAGGACGACGATTTGCAGTTGAAGTAATTTATCAAACATATAATTTAGACCAAGGACCAGGGGACTGACTCTAAAGAGCCAGTGGCAATTAAACCAGACAAGAACTACATAACAACGACAACAACAACAACAGCGAGGACAACTATGGGGAATAAATAATCAGACACATTCACACACACACACTCACACACAGACACAGACAGTTGCCACAGAATGAGGCAAGCAAAGCAACAAATACAAAAAAGCAAATACTAGAAAAACACTAAAGCCAGCTAACGATTGTTGTTTTTGTTGTCCTTGTATTGGCTGATGTCTGACATCCTGACCCAGGACCTGCATGATGCAGCGCAGTAATAATGCGTTGTCTGTGGCACCATGAGCTGCTGAATTCTACAATGGAGCCGCAACAAAACGAATCCAATTGTCAGCATTTTTGAAACAGAAGCTTCGAGAGCCTGAGACGGACACAACCAACTGCCAGCTGCCAACTGAAAGCGAAATGAAGCACACAGTGCGTATGAGCAATTTTATAAAGTATACAAGCAAACAATCGTCTACAGAAGTCCTGAGCCAAAAAACCCGGCAATTTAACAGTGTGAATTGTGTCGGAAATTCGGGCCAATGCCTTTGTGAACTTCGTTAACTGTTCAAAATGTGGCACAAGTTAAGAAGCAAGTGGCACAAACGACGACAGAATGCTGCCATCGACGATGTCCTTAAAATGCCAGCAGCCTGTGCAGCCATTTTTACATATACTCGCAAAACGCAAAGATGCAACTCCTTGACAGAGAGCCAAATGGCAATCTCTCTGCCAAAGTTATATTTCGAAGTTTTCTCCATCGACACAACGTGCAGAAGAACACTGACAAAATTTTCCAGGATAATAGCTTGTTAACTTTAATTCTTTCAAGCTTTCTTGGTGCCTCAAATGCCCGAAAAAGTATGCTATAAAATTTTATTGTAGTTTCGAATCTGACAGTAATGGTTATTAACACAAAGATAAAGTTTTTGTGGTCTTCTATTATTTATAGACTATCTAGATGATGCGGAAACATTGTTACGGAGCCTCAAGGTCACAAAATTATTTTTGGATTTACATTCGATTAATTCAGTCTTCTTTAAGCTTTTTCAAGAAGGTTGAAGGTCACACCTATAAAATGGTCTAGTTTATTAATCACCATAAATGAAAAACTTACAAAAAATCCCAATTAAGAAGAAAAATTAAATTATGTTATCTAAATGTGTGTAATATATATAATATTTCGTATATAATCTTTACTAAATAAGAAATTTATTATCTAAAAAGACGCGCAACGATGACCCGAGAGCAGGACCGCAGGGCAGCGATACTGGAGTCACTACGCGCCGGGAAAACACCGAAGGAGATAATTCAATGGTTTGAATATAAAAAAACACAAGTTTATGAAATTAGCAAGAAGTTTCGAGATGCGGAAAAGAAAGACGAGGTTTCTTCAGAGCGAGCAAGCCACAATAAACGATCCGACCGAAAAAGAACTTCAGAATTTGTCGATGAATTGAAAAAGAAGATTGACGCCGATCCGGGATGCAGTATGAACAAGTTAGCTAAAGATATGGGCGTAGTGCTGTCAACAATCAATCTATCGGTGCACGAAGATCTTGGTTACAGATCTTATGTCCTCAGAAATCGTCAGTTGTTGACTGACAAAAACAAAGAAGATCGAAAAGTTAAGAGTCAAGCACTCTTAAATGACATCAAGCACAAGAGCGCCGGCTCTTCAAGTTTTTTTCAGACGAAAAAAATTTCATTCAAGATAAAATAGTAAATCGTCAGAATGATCGATGGATCTGCCAAGATCCTGAATAAGTGCCTACTGTCATGCACACGAAATTTCCTGCTTCAGTCATTGTTTTGGGTGTTGTAAGCAGTGATGGGGACGTCATGCCACCCCACTTTTTCGAGCAGAGGCTTCGGTTGAACGCCGAAGGATATATCGAAGTACTGAGATCAGTTGTGAAGCCTTGGATAGACCGAGTGACCGCTGGAAGAGAATACGTGCTTCAGCAGCTCACAAGTCCACAGGCTTGGCTGTACGAGAATATGCAATCCTCTTGACTACTACGTGTGGGGCGTATTTGAAGGAAAGGTGAACAAGACATCTCACAACACAAAGGACGCCCTGAAGGATTTTCATTGATCAGTCAGGATTATTGGTACTCACCTATTGCATGGTTAAATCGTAGGTATTAATTTTAATAATACGAAATCCTTAACTTATCAACAACTTAACTTAACTTATCACCAGATTAGACTTCCGAGGCGCCTTACTTTTGACCACATTTTCAATTCATCAATAGTTAAAGTCAGCCGTCAGCCATTTGGTGTCACATGGGGAATCACGTGTAACCCTAGACTTGGGTACGCGCCCTAATTGTGACACAATTCTGGAAGTGCGACTATACTCTCCATGTGAGGGTGGCTGGTAAGGTCATGTCTAGTAAGAAACTAATAGATTGGGCCAAAGGTGTAATGGCGGGGTTCCAGCCAGCTGCCCTGGGCTGAGCAGTAAAAGATTTAGGTTCTTAAAGTCACACTTTCTGGAAGATTTATCTCAGCTCTCTGAACAGAGACCTTTAAGGTTTATTCAGGCTGCCGGATGGGTTCTTCATCTCTAATAGGGGACCTCTCCAGTAAGGAAGAGTGGGGAAATAGCTCACTGTAGCGGAATCGCAACAGGCCTATCCTTAGCCTAAGTGACTTAGGACGTCAGTCCCAACTGCCGCCCTAACCTAACTTAACCTAAAGATGATGAGGGACTCATCTTAGACAATCTACAATGATTCGCGAATACTGCTGAGCTGTATCTTTTTATTTATTTATTTATATTATATGTATATTCTTCTGTCTATCTCTTTGTCTATAAATCTATTTATCTACAATGTCTAAAAAGCAAGAATGAGTCAAACCGAATTAATTTTAGCGACACCAAAACAAAAAAAAAAGGAAAACACGATGTTGCCATAGAAAGCTTTTTCTAGTTTTTTCTTGTGCATAAGGTGTGAAAGATAAAATATTTTCAATCAAGGAATCAGCTTTAAAAAAATATATAACATCTTTTAGTGATTGACTTTCTAAAAATCTAAGTTTTCATCAGCAATTAGATATTCAGCCATTTTGGGTTAACTTCTTTAATGCCAATAATATAGTACAAGATCCCAAGTAAAGCTTTTCAACATTCTTGCTTGCTTGAATGCTTGCAATATTAAAAACATCTATTCATTTTTGTGTAGTAATAACTTTTTAACAACCACAAAATAACTTTTCAGCTCTCTTCCTAAAGGCAACAAGTCTTGCCAAATGGGATATTCAGTTTTATAGCCTGAATAGAAGTTTTTACGTAGCTTTCAAGCTTTTCCCTACACAAATTGCTTTAAAAGCTCTTAGTAACGTTACTCGTTGCTTGTACATTTAACCACTTTTTTTGCTTTAATATCGTATTAAAAAAATATGGTAAATTGTTATTTATTTTTAGTCAGGCATTTTGCGTGGGCAGAAAGTCACAATATGTCAGTCAAACTGCGCGTCAAAATCCATTAACATTTTTGAAAGGCTTTTCATTCGCAATCAATAACACTCGTATGGCTTTAATTGTGAATGAATTCGTTTTTGAGCACTTTTCATAAATTGCTCTTGCATGTTTATCAAGGATGCAGAATGACAGGCAAAGCATCAACTAAAGCAATCTATCAGGCCGGTTCTGAAAATACCAACATAAATTAATTTAACTTTTATAATTAGTACAATCGAGGCTCCATGCTCGACACAGTGGTAGCTCAAAGAAATTATGATGACGATTTTTAATGATATATTTAATGATAATAAATCAGTTGCTATATAATTGTTGATGTTTGACTTTTTTCACGTTCTTCTACTTTTATAAGGTACTAGTGAGACCGGCATACGTTGTCCTGCACAAACTTTTTGAATACTCTTAAAGTGTACAAACATCGTAAGTTTCTCTAGTTAGCTTATCTAGACAATCATAAGATTTTAGGATTAGTTTATCTGTAATAAATTCATGCCCCACAGAAACCACATTCTTCTGTCTGCACTTAATGTCCAATATCCGGTGTTGAAAAATTTTCTACTATGCTATATTCACGATATTATGTACCAAAAATGCGTATATCTCTCGAACCAATACACACAAACATATCGCAATAAGCTTAAATTCTGCGTATTGACAACTTCTAAAACACGCAAAAATCTGATTTTAAATTCATCGACTCGTTCTTGAGAAGATCCGTAACACCTAAAACATAAGTTTCTTTTGTTTATATAAGATCTATGTCTGCCAAATAGCTTCTTTATAATTTTCACTTTAGCCATTTTTTTACTGATACCTTAAGTATAACTAATTCTTGACGTAAAAGGCCAATTCTGACCGGATTCTTGGTTTTTTTTTTAAATATACAATATTTTTATATTGTTTCCACTTTAGTTTTATCGAAAGCACTTTCCAAATTGATAAATTATAATAATAATATTATAGTTTTTTTGGGTTACAAATATATTTCAATCCATGACTTTTGCATGTTCTAGCAAATCTTAAGACAGTTGAAAAGTGCTCAGTGTTCTGGCAAAGCAAAAATTTTCAATTAAACTACAGTATTTGAAGGCTATCTACGAATCCCGACATGCCTTAGTTTTATGAATTTTGGTTTCGAAATCTAAATTCTATGGGATTTTATTTTGAAGTTTAGGCTTCGGATTCAGATACAACAACTGAAAATCTATGCCATTATGTTATACTAGTCAGTAAAATATCTAAAGTTTTGGATTAACTCCTACAGTTTTTAGAATGATTTCAATGGAATAACGCGGGAACTATACAGCTTTTAGATAAAGTTGTCCAGCTTGTTTACTACCAAGAAAGTAGACTCAGACCATCAATGCAGCATGAGGGGCGGTAAAACATCTCCTCTGGACTGATGGAAATTGTTATGATCTTTAAATTAAGTAGTTAATATTTTCTTTGAAACTTCAACCCTTCGATGCTCTTCATATGTAACTTTTCCAGGAGTGTCCCTAATGTGACAATTAAAAAAAAATCTTTTTTTTAATCTTTTTTCAAATTATAATCAGAGCGAGGAGGCGCAGACGTAGGACAAGGCAACACTAAAAAAAGTTCAAAATCAAAATAATGGGGCCTTAGAATGTTTGTATTGAATACACTAGAAGATACCCACAAGGTGATAATAAAAGTACGACGCTCACCATCATCTGCCCAAACAAACTCCTCCATACTTACTATAACAAGTTGTAGAGACGCTGAAGAAGAAGAAACGGTAGAACACCTTCTATGCGGGTGCATGGCTCTGTGTAGAAGAAGGCTACATACTTTTGGGCAAAGCTTTCTGGATAACATGACAGAAGTTGCAAGAATAAAACTAACAAAGGTTGTTAGCTACATCAAGACCACAGGATGGTTCAATGAAGACAGAGTAGAGTGAGGAGAGGGATAGCCCCGGTGGCATAACAATGGGTCTACAACAGGCCTAGGTGCGTCAAATGACAGCCACTTTACCTACCTACCTACCTACTATAACAATCACGATAAGAAATTTTCCACAGTGTGCTGCACAAAACGAGCAACTACTAGCAACTGGCTAAAAGACTATGCCAAGCCGTAGGCCCTATTCCTCCCGAGGTTAAGCAGACGACATGAAACGAACAAAATGATTTAAATCTTTTGCGGCAATTTTGTGGGTGCGAATGGTTTTTGGAGCTGCTGGCAGTTTTGAACAGGGTCCTGAGAATGGTTTAATTGCCATGTTTGTGTATCTGTGACTCTCAGCAGGAGGCAGGCAATCCGGACCTGAGTCTGAGTGTTTGTATCTGTGTCTGGGTGTCCTTATAAAGTTTATTATTTCAGATTGTTATAATAATTATAGTTGCTTTTCGTAATTGTTGTTATATCATCATTGTCATCTGCATTGTTTCATTCGAAGTTGGCTTTGTTTTTATTGTTGTTGCATTTGCGCCATGTGCGTTGACAATTAATTTGTTTCCGGCTCTGACTGCACAAAAATGTCACACGCCTCGTTGTCATCGCCCATTCGTGTCCAGTCTTGTTCGCTCCTGCCCGTTTTGGTCCCTTCCTGTGCATGGCTGTCGCAGGCAGAGCAAAGCAACCAAACAAAATGGCGTCCGAATTTATGCAACTGCAATTCTCAACTCTCGTCTGCACATAGGAATTAAGTTGAAATATTATATCCCATCGCTTTTTGTTGCAAGTCATATTATTTTTAATTTTTCTCAAATTATTTATCTCCAAATGCTCCACATGCTCCTATCAAATTTACATTCATTTAAGGCAGCATCACAAGCCAAATATGTACATAAGATCTAAGCCATGTACTGTATGAAAGTAGTACAGTGGGAATAGAAAATATTCAAACACTATTGGATTTTTAGCTTTTGTCTTAAGATATAGGGGCTAATATGAGATAGGTCAGTAGTACTCAAGATTAACTATATGTATTTGGAAGTTTCGAGTTTACAAGTAGATTTACCAATACCCTCTCCAGCCAGATTCTTTATAACTTTTGAAAAAATTTAAGATTTATTTAATATAAGAAAAACTTTTTTCAACAAATTAATATCCAATCAGTAGCATTAGGTATAATATTCAGCTATCGATAAGATATCCAAATTTTGCAATAAAAATTCATGAGGTTCATTACTAGATTTCCTGCGACTACCCATACGTGTCGCTAAAAAACTGGAACCTTCGGGGTTAATCTTCTCTAGCTCCTTTAACAAATTTCCAAAAATCTTTCACTTTTTATTGCTCCTAATTTCAATTTTTTTTTAAGCGGTAAATTTTATTATTGTTTATTAATAATAATTTTTAAAGGTATGCGAATAATTTCTCTTCGCACTGTGTGCATTATATACAGTACACGAGAAATAAGGAAAATAAAGCGAGGGAAAGTATTTTGAAAAGATGCCAAGCGTAGCTAGACCGACCACACGCACATGTATATAAGTGGCATACATATGTAAGCACATATATATACTATACATATACTTATATATAAATGCGAACATATAAAACTTTTTACGCAACGCTTCAATGAAGCCAGATTCAACAAATCATTTCTGGGCGGTCTGGTCTCTTCCCAGTCTTGGGATGTTCGGGGCTGGTCTGAGCCGGTCGGGTCTGTTCTCACTTGGGCTGGGACTGGGACCTACTACAAAACAAGCAAATCTCCCTTTAAAAATGTTTAAGTAAACTTTACAAAAAGTCAAACAAACAGACGCTCAATGTCCGGTCCGGCTGCAGCATCTCGAAGCGGGCGAGTTCGTTAAGCAGGTGGTATCCATTGGGTGGAACTCCGGCTGGAGTATGGAACATCTGTGGGCTGAGTTAAGCAACGCGTGGCATTGCGCTGTGGTCTTCAACAAATTCATGGTGGCTGCCATTTTGTGTGTGCGTAACTTTGATGAGGCAATTGGTAGACCCATTTCTGTGGACAAGTGGAGCAGGGAGGGAGGGATTCATTGTAGATTGTTCACCATTTTAAAGTAGACAGTTTGACATTTTGAATGTGGACTCGTTCATTTGGGTGTAAAAAAGAGCCAATTGTAATTGGTAAATAGGCATTACGGGAAGCCAGAGTTTCTTGTATTCAAGCCACTTATAAATCAAATAGGATTTTCAAATGAAATATTCATTAATAATAATAACACAATGTAAATATAAATAGAAGTTATTATGCATTGTACAAATTATTTATAGCATTTATTGTATCACTAAATCACAAATTAATAAAATCATGAATAATTTATTTGTAGGCTTTGATAAAAAAAAAATTAGTATTCAAATTTTTTTTTTTTTGTTTGAATGTTCATTATACAATTTAACGTAATTATTAGATTTATTGTTTATGGTTTTAATGTATCAATTAACTGTATAATTGCTTGGCAATTTATTGTATTGTTTACTTTGTAATATATCATTTAATTTAAATATATATTTATTCACTTATTATTATTTAAATTTAAACAATTACTCGACATTCGAAGAAATATTTAAAAATAAATAGGTTAGTAAATGAATAGTTGGGCGAACTTATAAAAGAATTTATAGAAGTTTAATCATTTATTGGTCGACAACTTTTTTTAAGTTTGTAATCTATCATTTTTACAGATTTAATAAAACTTCACTTTCTCACAAGGGCATTATATGCAATTTATTGTACAGGGTGCGGCAGCATAACTGCCTTTTTTCAAAACTCAATAAAAACTATTGTGTGCATCGGAAAATATTCATTTATTTTTTATAATGTAGGTACATGTCTAAAGTTTTTATTTACATTGTTATGAAGATCAAATCTGTTAGGTGACGTCCCTCATTCTCCATACATTGCGTAAACCGATATCTGGCGTTTGTTATGACTCTTGTTAGCATAGCTGGTGTTATGTTGGCAATTTCTTCTTCGATGTTGGTCTTCAAATCTTGTAGGGTTCTTGGACGGTTCACATAAACAAGGAATTTCCAAAAACCCCATAGATAAAAATCACAAGGGGACAGATCGGGAGAGCGTGCCGGCCATTCCAAATCGCCTCTAATTGAGATAAGGCGCTCTGGAAAGTGTTCCCTCAAAACAGCCATCGATGCTCTTGTAGTGTGTGCTGTTGCACCGTCTTGTTGGAACCAAGTGTCCCCCAAACCCAACTCTTCTAGCCGTGGGAAAAAAAAATTCTGTAGCATGTTTACATACCGGTCCGAATTCACTGTCACTGTAACACCTCATTTTCCTCAAAAAACCAGGGACCAATAATTCCAGCTGAGAAAATTGCACACCACACTGTGACTTTGGGTGAATGCAAAGGCCTTCGATGCAATTCTCGAGGGGTGGTGTCAGCCCAGTAGCGCATGTTTTGTTTGTTAACCGACCCACACAAATGAAAATGGGCTTCATCGCTAAAAAAAACAATAGCACCCTCGGGATCGACATCAAGAAGAAGCTCACACGCGTTCATCCGAGAATTGAAGTCACGTTCTGTAAGTTCCTGCACTATCGCCATCTTATACGGATGAAAATGAAGATCATCACGAAGAATTCTTCTCACAGAACGATCGGATAGTCCAAGGGCAGATGCGTGTTTGCGCGCAGAACGCCGTGGTGATCGCAACATTGACGCTCTCACTGCTTCAATGTTTTCAGGTGATCTAACGGCCGGGGACTCCAGTTCTTCGTTTTGTCGCACTTGCAGTTTGACTGAATGTAGTGACCCATGTAACAATTGATTTGCGGTCTGGGACGGGAGCCAACGGGGCTAAATTAAAGCGATTCCGAAATGCACGCTGTGTTGCAATAACCGAACATCCGCTTGAAAAGTAGGCTTCAACGGCAAAGGCACGCTCCTCACTATTCCAACGCATGATGGCGACTGAACCGTGTCGGGACAAAAACTTTACAGTACCCCTCTTGAACGAGACCACTAGCGCTCCGCTATGACATCAACTAACTGAATGGCGCGCATTTTAAAAAAGGAAGTGGCGCTGCCGCACTTGGTACAATTTAAAATACAAAAATATGTTTTAGTACTAAACAAAGACTTAAAATTTGTTATCATTCGCAAACTCTGAATCTCTTCATGAAACAAATACCGCACCTATTGGACAAAGCTTTCAAATTAAATATTTTTATATTAAACGAGGGGACGGCCCTCGGATCACCAAAAATAAAGTTTTAAAATAATCATCCGTGCTCTGAAAACGAAAAAACCTAACAATTTTATTCTTATTCGGCTTTGCGTCTCTTAAAAACGATTTTTTTGTCGATAATTTAATTTTTACTTTTTTGGATTGAGTTAGAAAAAAAATAATTAAGAATAACTGCCAATAAATTTATAGCTGGAATGCATTCCAACTTTTTAAACTTATTTTGCGAATTCTATCTAATTCTTGCAATAAAACAATCGTTTTCAAACTGTATGAAAATTTTCTGAAATTGAGAGAACCAAACAATAGTTTGACAACAATTCCGAATATTATGCTCGGATTCATTTTTCGGAGCACTGTGAGAATATTTAAAAAAAAAATTTAATTGGAATTAGATTTATTGAAAAAAAAATGGCGGACGTAAAGTCGGGCGCGGACGACTTTAGGATACCCTGTAACCAGTAGCTTGTAATAAAGTCCGATTTCTTCACAAAAAACCAAAAACAGAAGAATTTTAAGCAAAAATTTTTTTTTGGGCCGATCGTTCCTATGGCAGCTATATGATATAGTCAACCGATTTCGATCAAATTTGGTACAGTGCTTGGGAACTATTAAAACTTACGAATACCTAAAAAATTTCCAAACGCCAAATCTGGTTACGATATCTTTATTAAAAAACGAAATATAGCGAATTTTTCTTTAAAAAAGTTATTTTGGCCGATCGGTCCTATGGGAGCTATATGATATACTCCACCGATTTCACATAAAATTTGACACAGTTCTTAAATACCTTAAAAGATCTGAATGCCGAATTTAGTTCAAATATCTTTACAAAAAACGAAACACATCGAATTTTGTATAAAAAACGTGTTTTTGGACCGATTGGTCCTATGGGAGCTATATGAACTAGTCAACCGATTTGAATTAAATTTAGAATAGTGCTTAGGAACTATAAAAAACTTAAGAATGTCAAATTTGGTCTCAATATCTTAACAAACAAACGAAACACAACAAATTTTGTTAAAAAATCGATTTTTTGGAAGATCGGACCTATGGGAGCTATATGATATAGTCAACCGATTTTGTTCAAATTTGGCACATTGCTTAAGTGGTCTAAAAAATTTCCAAACGCCAAATCTGGTTACGATATCTTAATTAAAAAAACGAAATATAGCGAACTTTTCTTTAAAAAGTTATTTTGGCCGATCGGTCCTATGGGAGCTATATGATATAGTTAACCGATTTTGATCAAATTTGGTAGAGTGATTGGGAACTATAAAAAACTTTCGAATACCAAATTTGGTTACGATATCTTTATAAACAAACGAATTATTCATCTAAAACGCTTTTTTCTTGTCGAGGTCGTCTCAAACAACCCTATGGGAGCTATATAATTTAACCCCGATATCAAAAAAATAAAATAAACTTGCCTCCTATGGAATAATATGGGATCTAATGTGAAAGTTTGGTAACTCTAGCTCTTACCATCTCTGAGATCTAGGCGTTCACACGGACGGACGGACGGACAGACGGACGACGGACGGACGGACAGACGGACAGACGGACATGGGTATATCGACTTCTCTATTCACCCTGATCATATTTAGGTAACTTTGGGATGTCTCCGACGTCTCCTTCTATATGTTACATACATTTTCGGCTTGCACAAACTTAATATACCCTTAGTACCATACGGTACAGGGTATAAAAATATTTTGAATGTAGAAATTTAAGGAATGGCAAAGTGATTTGGGGGAACAAAGTCATAGTTACACCCTGTACCGTATGGTACCAAGGGTATATTAAGTTTGTGCAAGCCGAAAATGTATGTAACATATAGAAGGAGACGTCGGAGACACCCCAAAGTGACCTAAAATATAATCAGGGTGAATAGAGAAGTCGATATACCGATGTCCGTCTGTCCGTCTGTCCGTCCGTCCGTGTGAACGCCTAGATCTCAGAGATGGTAAGAGCTAGAGTTGCCAAACTTTCACATTGATCCCATATTATTCCATAGGAGGCAAGTTTATTTTATTTTGTTGATATCAGGGATAAATTATATAGCTCCCATGGTGTGTTTGAGACGACCTCGCCAAAAAAAGCGTTTTAGATGAATAATTCGTTTGTTTATGAAGATGTCGTAACCAAATTAAGTATTCGAAAGTTTTTATAGTTTCCAATCGCTGTACCAAATTTGATCGAAATCGGTTGACTATATCATATAGCTCCCATAGGTCCGATCTTCCAAAAAATCGATTTTTTAACAAAATTTGTTGTGTTTCGTTTGTTTGTTAAGATGTTGGGACCAAATTTGACATCCGGGAGTATTTTATAGTTCCTAAGCACTCGTACTTAAATTTAATCCAAATCGTTTGACTATATCATATAGCTCCGCATAATCGTCAAAACACGTTTTTCCAAAAATTCGATGCGTTTTGTTTGTTTATAAAGATATTTGAAATAAATTTGGCATTCAAATCTTTTTTAAGGTATTTAAGCACAGTGTCAAATTTTGTGAAATCGGTTGACTATCATATAGCTCCCATAAAACGATCGGTCAAAAAAAATTTTTGCTTAAAAATTCTTCTGTTTTTGGTTTTTTGTGAAGAAATCGGACTTTGATACAAGCTACTGGTACAGGATATCCTAAAGTCGTCCGCGCCCGACTTTACGTCCGCCATTTTTTTGTTAAGATTAGTTTAAAAAAAAAGACAATAATAATAAAGGATTGACAAGTACAAGACCAAATAATTCAACTATGGAAAGAAGTTTTTAGCTGGCATAGAAAAGTTCACAATTAGAATGGCTATTGAAAGAATAAGACCAATGATTTTCTTTCTTCTGTCATTCTCGACTCCCATAGGGCCTCGACCATCCTCTTGTAGCGAACTCTATTCACTGCAGATATAATTCCCTGAGAAGCTGGAGCTTGTAGTTCATGTTCAATAGATCTTCTCCATGTTTTTGCTGGCGCACCTCTCCCCTAAGGGTTCCAACGAAATGCCTGTCGAGCGAGGCTTTTGTTGGACCTCCGAAGGGTATGCCCAATCCATCGCTTCTTACGCTCTCATACTTCTACTGGCGCAGGTTTCTGATTAATTACGTTCCAGAGATCTACATTACTAATACAGAAGACCAATAATAATATCCTAAATTGATATTTCGAGCTCCAAAGAAGGTTTAAAAAATTGTTCAAAAAAAAGTTCCGCCTTTTTGTTAGGTGTATGTTGACGAGGGTATTCATTCAGTTCAGCCCCGAAGTTCGCTTGAGACTATTTTTTTTAATTTTTCTCAAAAAAAAAGTCCGGTAAGGGCACATCGAAAGTGACTACAAAATCAATATTACCGCGATGATAGAAAAAAATATAAAAAATTATATGGGAAATCTTGTGTCCTATCAAAATGAGATTTTTGAATCATCCTAATTATTTGAATTTTTTTAAATGTTTTTATACATTTGTTACACCGACAAGGGACTTGTGTTTCCAGATATCCCTTGGGAGTGAGCTTGATTTATGCAGAATTCTTATCTAAAATCAATAAACAAAGCCTTTTTATTTTACTTATATTCTGATTATGCACTAGCATGATTATACTAAAAAATTTTAATTTTTATTATTTAATTTAAATTTTTCCAAAAGTGATGATGATTTACATAAAAAAAAATCAATTTTAGGGTATTATAAACTAGTCTTTTGACTCTGTTCCTCTAAGTAGGCTGAAAAGTAAGCGGCTAAGCCAAGACCAAACTTGGCAATCGCTCTTAAAAAGAAAATTTCAAATTTTCCTCCACTTATTGCCTCACGGGTATAATAGATTTGACAATGTACTATATAACAGGCATATGTTACCGAAAAGCTTATTTTAATCTCAAGTATTTCCGTTTGTCCCTCTGTAAAAACATCCTATTTGTTAACCAAATTTCATACATAATGCAACTTCGGATAAATTAGAATAACTCGATTCGATAGCTTATCCCCCATTACCAAATTTGTTTTGTAGCCGCATAAACTTAAGGCTTACCAAAGTTATTTCTCATCCTTAAACTCGTAATTTATGAAAGCCTTAGTTCAATAACTTTTATGAAATTAAGTATTCTTCTTTGTATTTAACATTATCTTTCTTTCTTACCAAAATTCTTTTTAAGGTACTCAGTCCAATTGCACTTTATGTTGCACTTAGAAACTTTCAAAAAAATCATTGATGATGAATCTCTTGTCATTTTTCTCTCTTCAGCATCAAGATCAAACCGATATCTTGTATATTCTTACTTTGTAAAACATAATTTTTGGGAGTTCGCCATACAAGTGTTTTTTTTTTAGATAGGTTATAATTCACAACTAGTTCAAGCAGCAGCTGGTATAAACATCCAGCCAATCTTTCAAAATTTTTTGAACACTACTTTATTTATTATTATTGATTTATATTTATTATTGCCACTCATCGTTATCTTTTGCGTGACTCACATCGTTTGGACTTTATATCTGAAGTGTATTCCTTGCATTTACGAATAAAATTTTGAGATTATAAAGCCGCCTATAAAAAATTAAATCGTTTCCCTTTGAGAAAACGGTACTTACCTGTAATATAGGTTGGTTAAATTTTGATAAAATAATCTCAAGAATATGTAGATAATGAAAAAAATATATGTAATACATATCTTTATAGCTCCCAAACTATTATATAATTGAGGAGAAAAGTTTTTTTTTTTAATATATTCAATTTTTATACCCTGTACCATATGGTACAAAGGGTATATTAAGTTTGTGCAAGCCGAAAATGTATGTAACATATAGAAGGAGACGTCGGAGACACCCCAAAATTGCCTAAAAATATGATCATGGTGAATAGAGAAGTCGATATACCCATGTCCGTATGTCTGTCCGTCTGTCCATTTGAACGCCTAGATCTCAGAGATGGTAAGAGCTAGAGTAACCACATTAGATCCTATATTATTCCATAGGAGACAAGCTTATTTTATTTTTTGATATCGGGGTTAAATTATATAGCTCCCATAGGGGTGTTTGAGACGACTCGACAAAAAAAAAAGTGTTTTAGATGAATAATTCGTTTGTTTATGAAGATATTGTATCCAAATTTGATATTCGAAAGTTTTTTATAGTTCCCAATCACTGTACCAAATTTGATCGAAATCGGTTGACTATATCATATAGCTCCCATAGGACCGATCGGCCAAAATAACTTTTTTAAAGAAAAATTCGCTATATTTCGTTTTTTTAATAAAGATATCCTAACCAGATTTGGCGTTTGGAAATTTTTTAGACCACTTAAGCAATGTGCCAAATTTCGGTTGACTATATCATATAGCTCCTATAGGTCCGATCTTCCAAAAAATCGATTTTTTAACAAAATTTGTTGTGTTTCGTTTGTTTGTTAAGATATTGGGACCAAATTTGACATTCGTGAGAATTTTATAGTTCCTAAGCACTGTACCAAATTTAATCCAAATCGTTTGACTAGATCATATAGCTCCCCTAGGACCAATCGGTCCAAAAACACGTTTTTTATACAAAACTCGATGTGTTTTGTTTGTTTGTAAAGATATTTAAACTAACTTCGGCATTCAGATCTTTTGAAAGGTACCAAAGCACTGTGTCAAAAATATCTCCCATATGAGCGATTGGTACAGGGTATCCCAAAGTCGTCCGTGCCCGACTTTACGTAGGCCATATTTTTTTATTATGAGTATTCATAATTTTTCATTTGTTATATATTTTTGTATCTTCAAAAAAATTTAACTAGAATACTCAAGATTCCATTTCTCAAGGAAATTTTTACAAATTTTTTAAGCTCTGGAACGATCCAAATATTTAGTGTTAGAAGTTTTTCTTTGTTATCTTAAGTAAAATGGAATCTTTTTAGTCTTCTATATGTTTAAAAATTTCAACTTCATTTTGAAGAAATGCATGAAAGATTTTGCGGGCTATACAAATTTCCCGTAAGGATATTTTTTTGGAAAACTCTTGTTTTATTTTACATTTTTCCTTATAACATAATTGTTCTAATCAGTTAAAAAAACAATGAAAAGGAAAGATTTTAATCAAATTTTTCTATACTTTCCATGCCATATTTATTGGGCAAATTCTTAAATTAAAAAATTAAATAAATTTTGCAGCGTAAATAAACAAATAGGAAACTATTGAGGGTGTTACCGAAATCTTTATAGATTGGCAACGGTTTGAAAACAAATCGTAAAAAAATCCTTAAGTGCCACAAAAATCTCAAAGATTCAAACTTTCGGACAAATAATTCCTATATAGCTGATTTAATCTAATAAAAACTATGGATTTTATTAATTATAGCAGATTTATAAAGTGCACCGCATTAATAATTTATTTCATGCCGAACTTTGTTACTAATAATAGAATAAATGCATTACGCAAATATGTTAATATAAACAAAAAAATTCAAGTCAATATTTTGAAAAATTTTGCTAAACAAATTCCTAATTCCAAACATTGAAAAAGAAATACACGTGCTAAAAATAACTAACCAAAATAATTGCGTTTTAACAATGGATTTATAGATATAGCTATTGTTTATAACATATATTATAAAACAAAACCCAATTGTTTATTTCTACAAAGCTCTAGAAAACCTGAAAAACGCTAAAACGCAAAAATCTACACTAAATCGTTTTTCCATTTTTATTAACCATATTTCAAGAGCTCCATCCAATATGTACAAAATGCCATTAGCTTTATAAAGCGTTTTTCTTGTTTTTCCAATATCATTTAACTGGGTCAATAAAACAAATGTCTTTAGCTCAATCAAGGCGCCAATTTTTTAATTAAAATACTGACCAATTATTTTTAGCCTCAACTTGAGCAAAATTTTACATGGTCCATTTTTTTTTTGCTTGCAGATGACGTCAAAGCAGCGCACTTTTTGCTGATCCCAAAGACCACTCGATCCGATGCGTCTTCTCAAATGATGCAAGGTGGGTTCAATAAATTTTGCTTACAATGCTGTCTATTTATTTTTATTATATATTTTTATAGTGCCGCTCTATATTTCAAGAGATTTGGACGATTTGAAGGACGTATGGCTGAGATGATTCGTGATCGATAGACAGACAAAATGGACGGCAGGCAGTGCGCTGGCCTTAGCGTCATCTGTTCTAATCATAAATAATACTTTTGAAATGGAATAAAAAAATTACATAAATGTGTGAACCATAATGTACAGTATAAGAAAAAGTGTGTATAGAAGAAGAAAGCAATGCACTGCAAGAAAAAGAACCAGATCAACACCAGCGTTGCTTTTCGAAATTGGGTATTTCTTTGTTTAACATTTCGCATTGTTAATATCTAAGTTTATATAATTAATAACTGCATTTTTGTCAAAACGCATTCGTAAATAATAAAAAAAAAACAACAACAACGACAAACTAAACAGGAAAAAATAAAAGTCTTTAATTTGAAATGATTTACTTGGAGGATGAGATTAGAGACGGGATTGATAAACATCCCAAAGGCACAATAAAGAGCTGTGGGAAGTGCCATCGGGAAAGTATTTTTCAATAACAGGTGGGTAAAACCTTCTACTACCAACCTTCAAATGCTTCCTGTCAAAATTTAAGTCAATCAATTAGCCAAGTTACAGACGTTCAAGTGACGCTACTTTTGTGTTTACAAAAATCATGGATTCAAAGCAATTTCGTGAGTTGTTTTTTTTATGTTTTTGTTTTTTGATGGAAAAAAATACTGTCACAGCCCACCAATGGCTTGAAAAGTGTTATAAGGAATCTGCACCATCAAAATCAAGTGTTAAATACTGGTTCGCTGAGTTAAGACCCGGTCGTACAGACACCGACATGACATTGAAAAATTCGAGCAAATGATACTTTCCAACCGCAAAGTGAAGTTGCAAAAGGTAGCTGATGCCATAAAGTTATCAAAAGGTAAAATTTTCACCATAATACACGAACATTTGGGCATGAAAAAGCTGTTTTCAAAGTGAGTGCCGCGCTTCCTCAAACCAGAAGAAAAACAACACCGAATGAAAACTTCCCAGAGAGGACAAAATCAACGAATTGGGCTTCGAGTTGCTTCCCCACCCACCGTATAGTACAGATCTGACACTCCAGCGGATTACCACCTTTTCTCCCAGCTCAAAAAGATGGTCTGTGGCAAAAGATTTCGCTCTAATGAGGAGGTGATCGCCGAAACTGAAGCGTATTTTGAAGGCCTTGACACATCGGCCTACAAGACCTGTATTGAAAAGTTAGAGAAGCAGTAAAATGCTTATATCTCTGCCAGAGGGAACTACTTTGATGAATAAATATGAATTACTGTAGAAAATTGTGTTTTTCTTAGTTAGGCCAAAGACATTTTGATCCACCTTTTATGTTCGATTTTTCTTTGATCCCGAATGGCTTTAAATCCATATGTTGGGATGCTGAAATTTAATTAAATTTAAAAAAATCAGAAAATTTGTTTAATATAGATTAAAAATTGGAACCGTTTAACCTAAAAGATGCAAATGACGTAACTTATAATTTCCTTTAGTTTTATAAAAATTCTTTAGTCCTCGAATATGATATTTTAAAGGATTTACGACGCTTTGAAAAAAAAATTCTCGTACAGTACAAGCACACTTTTGAAGTGAAACTTTACTAAATTTAAAGGCTTTTCATTAATTAAGTTGCAATAAATTAAATTGCAATAATTTTGTGCACTTAAATTAATTTCTGAAAAAAAATGTAACGCAATTTAATTTATTAGCTGTAACAAAACGTGGAGGAAGTTCAAGTATTCAAATTACTCAAGTAAATAATATATTAAAACTCTTATTTAATTACAACTTAAAATTCAGTTAGTTCAATATAGCTTCAATATTCGTATAAAACGGTCTTATCCCAAGGGCTTATGGTATGGAACTCTTATTTAATTTGTTTAATAAATATAGAATGTAAATGATTATTGACCCTTTTCACATAAACGTTTGTTTGATTAATTTTAGATTGAAAGTGCAAATAAAATGTTTTTAAGTCAAATATAAAAAATAATACCGACTTACCTGATAAACTATTCTATTGTATTTTATATAAAGTCTAATATTATTTTTTTAAATAATCAAAATAATATCAAATAAGCAATTTACACTTTGCACTCAACAAATAACCAATTTGGCTACAGGGCATTATAACAAAAAAACACTGATTACACACACTTAAAAAAAAGAGTATAAAAAAATCACGCACACTAAAGCAGAGCAAGCTGCTTTTAATTTAACACACAATAGAAAGACCGCTTACACTTATTAACTTCACTGCATTTTAGTAGAAAAAAACAAAAGAGAGCAAATAGATCCTCTCTGCACACACACACCCACGACTGCACTTATAACATTCACTGCACTGAAAAAAAATTAAAAAAACCAAATTGACCGACATTAGCGTGCACTCTTTCACACCCACGCTCATTAAAAGCAATTTCAATTTGCTTTCCTTTTGTACTTTTCAATGCCAACTTTTTTGCGCATTTTATTCATTTTCTTGATTAACTTATTTAAAGCAATGCCGAGTATAAACTAATTACTTCAAAGTATTATTAATTATATTATTAACTATTTTAAAACATTGTAACACTTTTTTTAAACGCGTAAACTTATTAAATAAGCATTAATCTGCAGCGCGTAACCGACCGTGTCAAAGGCGCAACTTACTGATTTTAATTCTCTTTTGTTTTACTTTGACACTTGACTTCAGCAGAGCGGGAGACACAAAATGTGCTTGTGTGAAAAATATGAGCGAGTTACACGAGCAACAAAGCCAAGCTGCATCACGTGACATTTGCATGTTTGACTCTTTTTCTATTTCTTTTTATGCTGCTTTCTTACGCGCTCAGCGCAAAGGATTTACTATTGATGTCTTATGAGTTTTTATGTTAGTGGTCGGCAAAATATACATTTGCATTTTTTTTGCGTGTGTATTGAAATTTCTGTGTCGACCTGCTTACTGCAACGTATACACACAGGGACGGATCTAAAAAATATTTTTGGGGGGTCTATATCAAAAATTACGAAATTGGCCAGTCATAAAAAAACTTTTATGTAATGCGTAGCACAAGTTTTAGTGCATGTAACACGTAACATCCGGACGCCCCGACACCCCCCTGGACCCATCACTGTATGCACACATGCATGCGCTATGTATATATATAACACGCTATCATTTTTAACGTTGATAATTGATATTCAAATATTTAAAAGGATTGAAAATAGTTTTAAATTATTTTAAGAACAGCTTGTTAAATTATTTTAAATAAAGATAACTACTGGCGATGCTTAATAAGCTCTGTAACAAAAGGGCAGCATCAGCCAAAATACAAATTTTTTCTACCTAACAATACAAAAAAAAAACTATAAAATCAAAAATTAAAAATATACAAAAAATTTATAAGTATTATAAAAAGAATTTAATTCAGGCACGCAGACAACTGACTCATCAACACTAACTCGGAATATGTGTTAAAATTCGTTACTTGTACTTTTTGGAAGGACAACAACCTTGAAAAGTAATGGAGTCTGCTTGTTCTGAAAAAAGAAAACACATTTTGGTTAATTTAGGGCCGCCCAACCCTTTCGACAAACGGAGCCTGAGTGTTTTGAAAATATAACCAACATTCACTTTGTTTGCAGACGCCAGTACCAATAAGCGCTAAACTGAATTTAAGCGAGATGCGCATTGTATGCAGTTCTATATTCTTTGCTATTTCATTTATCACCTTCATACTGCCCACGCATATGTAGGCGAATAGGACATCAATAGTAATTCCTTTGAGCTGAGCGCGTAAGGAAGTAGCATAAAAAGAAATAGAGAAAGAGTTAAACATGTAAATTTGACATGACGTGATGCCGCTTGGCTTTGTTGTTTGTGTAACTCTCTTATATTTGCCACACATGCATATTCTGTGTCTCCCGCTCTGCTGAAGTCAAGTGTCAAAGCAAAGTAAAACCAAAGAGAATAAAAATCAGTCCATCACGCCTTTGACACGGTCGGTTACGCGCTGCAGTTTAATGTAAAATTAATAAGTTTACGCGTTGTAAAATAGTTTTTCAATGCTTTAAAATAGTTATTAAAATGATCAGCAATACTTTGAAGTAATTAGCTTATACGCGGCATTGTTTTAAATAAGTAAATCAAGAAAATTAATAAAGAGTGCAAAAAAGTTGGCAGTGAAAAGTATAAAAGGAAAGCAAATTGAAATTTCGTATAATAAGCATGGGTGTGAAAAGGTGCGCGCTACTGTCGGTCAGTTTTTTTTTATTTTTTTTAGTGCAGTGAATTTAATAAGTGCAAGCGTGGGTGTGTGTGTGTGTGTGCAGAGAGCAAAAATTGATCTCTTTGCTCTTTGCGGTTTCTTTTTCTAAGCGGTTCGTCTATTGTGTGTTGAATTAAAAGCAGCTTGTTCTGCTTTAGTGTGCGTGTTTTTTATGCTTTTTTTAAAGTGTGTGTAATCAGTGTTTTTTTTTGTTGTGATGCCCTGTAGCCAACTTGGTTATTAGTTATTTTTAGAATTATGCAGGTAAGTCGGCATGATTTTTATTTTTTTTACCAAATGCATTTTATTTTCACTTTCTATATTCATTATAAGAATAAAATACATACATATATAAATTAAGAATTCCATTATCTAAAGGTATCGTTTTTTACGATGATAATTGATATTCAATTATTTAATCAGAATGAAAATATTTGATCACTGACCTAAAAACATATTTAAACGTCCCGTTCACTTTTATTTATTACCTTCATTTTGCCAACGCATAAAAAGTTCAAATAGGACAATATCAATAGTAGTTCCTTTGAGTTGAGCGCTTAAGAAGGCAGCATAAAAAGAAATAGAGAAGGAGTTAAACATGCAACCATGGTAGAATTAATTCTACCATGCATGCAACTATGATGTGACGTGACGATGATTGGCTTTGTTGTTCGTGTAACTCTCTCATATTCTGCCTCTCCCGCTCTGCCGAAGTCAAGTGTCAAAGAAAAGTAAAACAAAAGAGAATAGAAATCAGTAAACTACGCCTTCGACACGGTCAATTACGCGCTGCAGTTTAATATAAAATTAATAAATTAAACCGTTAAAAAAAAGTCGTACAATGTTTTTAAGTAGTTATTGAAATAATTAGCAATAATTTGCAGTAATTAGCTTATATGCGGCACTGTTTAAAACAAGTAAATCAAGAAAATTAATAAAGCGTGCAAAAAGTTGGCAGTGAAAAGTATAAAAGGAAAGCAAATTGAAATTTCGTATAATGAGCATGAGTGTGAAAAGGTGCACGCTACTGTCGGTTAATTTCGATTTTTTTTACTGTAATGTGTATGCAGTGAATGTAATAACTGCAAGCATGAGTGCGTATGTGTGTGTGTGTGTGTGTGTAGAAAGCAAAAATTGATCTCATTGCTCTCTTAGGTTTTTTTTTTTTTACTTAAATGCAGAGAAGACAATAACGAGTAAGCGGTTCGATCTATTGTGTGTTGAAATAAAAGCAGCTTGTTCTGCTTTAGTGTGCGTGATTTTTTGTATGCTCTTTTTTTTAAGTGTGTGTAATCAGTGCTTTATCATTGTGTTGTGATGCCCTGTAGCCAAATTGGTTATTGGGTGTTTATAAAGCTCAAAGTGTAAATTGAGTACTTGATGTTATTCTACTTAAATATCATAAAAAAGATAAAATAATATTGAACTTTATGTGCTCCATAATAGCATAGATTGTACAGGTAAGTCGGCAGAATTTTTTATTTTTTACCTAAAATCATTTTATTTGCACTCTTAATCGTAAATTAAATAAATTCAACGTCCATGTAAAAAGTGTTAATCATTATTAACACACTTTAAGCGGGTAGCCTAGTATATGAAACTATGCTGCGTAGCGGGCATTTCTTGCAAAACAAGCAAAAATTGCGCGATCCAAAATAAATAATATTTGCAAAAGTAATGGTTAGATTTTAATAAAATTTGGTAATATAGTACTTACAACTATACTCTATTTTATTTTATCAAAAGTTTTGTACTAAAACACAACCTACCCTATCTGTTTACCTTTCAAAATGTCAACTATATTGACAAATTTACGTTTATAAACCAATAGATATTTTGTAAAAAAATGTTTTATTGTTTTTTAAACCTATATAATATCTTTAAATTCATTTTTATACAGAAGTAGTTTAGTAGTAGTAGTGTATAAAATATTTTATTGTATTTTCTAACACTAATATTTTTTAAATGTGTGATATTTAAAAAAACATTCTCCCTTATGAAGGGGCACGTCGCAATAGTCACACATAATGCAGGTTAAACTCTTCTTCTTGTGAGAAGCACAAACATAACATTGTTTTTGGGGGTTCTTTTTTTTGCCTCCCGTAAATATTCTTTTAATTTTATGTTTTCTTGCATCCATAATCTATTTGGAAAATCGATTCTTCTACATGTAGAAGATGTGCTGGGTACTGGATCATCAGGATTATTGGGAACTCTATCATCAACACTATCTCTACCATTATCTCTTATCCATTCTTTGGCCACATCGTGCAAAAATCTTTTATAACTTTTCTTTGAATTGGTATTTAAACCTTTAAAAACCCTGAAGCGTTAAAAGAGCACCATTTAGCAAAAGCATCACTACCTTTTCGTCAATTTTTTTGTGCGTCGTACAATTGAATACTATGACAAATACTGATCAGCGCGATCGACACCTTTCACTATTTATTATAATCGATAGCCATTTCGGCTTCCAAATGTTTTCTCTTGTCTTCCAATCAATATTTGCACTTTCTTCGATAGTGGAAGAATGGATTGTTGAAATCATTCGAACTGTTCTTTTCGATTGCCAGCATTGTAAAAGAATATCGTTTTGACGACGAAACATAGATTCACCTTTTTTTAAATTTGCATTTTGTAAACATGCAGGAAGACCTCTATTTGAACGTATCGTACCACAACTTCGGAATCCATTTTCTAACAAGACTTTAGCCGTATCGACACTATTATAATAATTGTCCATGTAGACGTGGTGCCACAAGTTTGCATACGGCTGTAGGAGGTGTAAAATTGTCTCCTGAAGTCGACTTCCTTCACCATGATGTATTCGGAAATTACATATATATCCTGTTGTTGCTTCACAAACCATTCGAATAAGAATTCCGTATTTATGAATTTTGGAAGCATTATACACCTTAAATGATAGCCGACCTCTCCAGGGTACAATGCTTTCATCCAATGACAACTCTCGTTGAGGCTTATATACTTGTTCAAATTTTTTTAAAAAATAAGATACGATTGGGCGAATTTTTTAAGGCGATCTCTTTCATTGATGTCAGTTTCATTATTTGAAAAATGCCATGAATACCATATTTAGCGGAAACGATCTCTATCATCACTTGTGCAAAAATTGGAGTCTCAATTGTTTTGTCTGTAGACCAATATTCATCCCTAGTTTATTTACGAACTTTGCCCATAAGTAAAAGTAATCCCAATATTTGTTTCATTTCTTCTGCAGATACGTCTTTCCATTTCACAGATTTTGCACTGTTTTTAAACTTATCAACATTTTGTGAATGATAACGATTAGTTTCTTCTGCCATATAATCGAACAAATCGTTCCCTATGAAAAGTTGAACCACTTCATCCACACTTTCTGAATTATTTGGCATCTCAACAACGCCACTTTGTCCCAAAAATTGTTCAATAATTGGAGGATTATCATGTTCTGACCACTCCAATACTTCATCGTCACTTTGTTCCGAATCGCTATACTGTATTGGAGGATAAAGAAGTCTTCATCACTTTCACAGTCACTCTCAAATTCAGTAATATCAGAATCACTGGAAATTTGCGATAAATTATCTGCGTAAACTTCACTATCACTATCAGGGTCCATTTTTATAATAATTGAAAAATAATTTATAAAAAGAAATGTTCAACTGTCTAAAGCCGACTAAACACTGAATTTAAAATTATTATTTCACATTTTACACAATATTCTATGAAAATGCTCTCCAGCTCTCAGAGCTTAAGAAAATTATGCTCTCGTTTGTCTGAAGCGTGGGAAAGTTAACGGTATCTTTTTGTATTTGCAGATGCAATAATTGTTGATAGTTATGAAATGACAAGTCGCTAAAACAATTGGGTAATAAATTTATAAATATAAAACAACATGAATGAATACGCAATAATGAGAAGTGTGTCAAATGAGATGAAAGATCCTCATAATATTATTATTTATTTATGCCCATACAAAACAAAAACAATTCCCTTTCCTAATTTTGTTACTATATAATAAAAATGTTTCTTGGGCAGTCATATCAACATTTTTCGTGAACAATTGTTGATTTGAGTTTTGAATGCAACAAAACAAACAATTTCCATGAAAAACTTGAAATTTATGAAACTAAAATAATTATATGAAATAATACTTTCAGTTTTATATGAAAACCAATCCGGTAACAATACCGTCTCCCGCTTTTAAAGTGCCTACATTCAAAAGGTAAAAATACCCGGCCCGCCTTTAAGCAGCAGTTTTCACAACGGGTAATTTTACCCGCCCCGCTTTTAGTGTGTTAACATACTACATTTATTCTAAAAATTTAATAAGAATTTCATTGCTTAAGGATATCGTTTTTAACGATCATAATTAATTTAATCATATTGAAAATATTTTTAAACTATTTACTAGAACAGCATTTTAGTTTATTTTTAATAAAGATAAGTCCCATCAGCTAAGTTTTGTAAAACCTAAGTCTACACAGATTTTTGGACGTGCCTGCTAAGATATTTTGCAGTTTGTAGTATTTCGCTATGTTCAAGTCACAATTGTAATGCTGTGGATGGCTGGCAGTGGTTACGTTTGGTCCTATTAAAACGGTCTTATTGGGAATCCCGTCTCCTAGAGTCGACGAAGTTGCTTGCGAACATACCCAAAAATAAACGTAAACCAATAAATGGTTTACATTTTGAGTAGTATCTGCATCCGTAATGTGTTCTGAGGTTACAAATTAGTACGACAGTTGTTTATGGTCTGTTCTGCCAAAGACATTGTTTCTTGGTAGTAGTCGATATGCGAAGATCTAAATGGAGAAAACACCTGCCTTGCCACCATGCAACTTTTTTATTTAGAGCCATCAGTTAAAAGTTGTTAGTACCGTTTGTGAAGATTGGGGTCATTTTTAGCTTATTATCTGAATGGTACGTGGAACTTTAGAATATGATATGTAAAGACTTCGAAGCGCTGCACAACTTTTTACTCTTGAAAAGGAGAGCCATATAGTGTAGTCGTTTTATGGCATTGAAAACAACGAAAATTTAGTCCATCGCAACAATTGAAATTTATTCAAACTTGGGTAGATTATGAAAAGGTCTTGTATAAAGATGACTTAGGAAAAACAGCTTAGCCCATGTAAAGATATAATAAAGGTATACCTTTACGTAATACATTAAAAGTATGTATTAAAACACACTTTGATGGCAACAAGTTATATACGTGCAACTAATAGTGGAATTCCGTCGAAAATGAAATATCTCTTAAAAGTGCCTCAAGAGCTAACGAACAAATTTACTTGGACCGGAACTGGTAGAATGTGGGCAGAATTATGAGTGGTCTTTAAAGGAAGGGAAAGTGATACGAGTTATTAAGAGCAAGTTTATGCGTTAATAAACAAGATTGTAAAGTTATAACTGTACACGTTACATCCAAATGTTCGTAAAAAGACAAAAAAAAAATGGTTTATAAGTAGCAATTAAGCGGAAGTTAGCTTTTCTTTAATTGAGGTACAGAAAAAGTTTCTAATTCGAAGAGCAAAAGTTATTTTATATAATATTTTAAATTAATAATCAAGATATTTTAGCTGATTGAAGATGTTATATTGTAAATAAATGAAATTCGAGCAACTTCGTGCATTTCTTTAGAAAAAGAACAAAACTTTTTGATTTGAAAGTGAATGCGTGTCGTTTTAGTTTGGCTTATTTCCTTTCTAACTTAAACTACTGGAGGATTTAAAACAAACATACTTACTGGGGTGGGTTATATTAATTGAAAGTTCTGTTTGCATTTTACTTGGAAAAGCTTAGTGGTTATACTGAAAACTTATTATGATAGGTCATATACCAATTTTAGTGACTCTAGTCTTTTTAACCCCCGAAGCAAAAAGAGGGGTGTTATAAGTTTGACGTGTCTGTTTGTCTGTTTGTCTGTCTGTCTATGGCATCGTAGCTCCCGAACGCATGCAGTGATTTCAATTTAGTTTTTTTTTTGTATTAAAGGTGAATTATGTGCGAGTGTTGATAGACATGTTTGATGAAAATCGGTTGAGCCGTTTATGAGTTGTGGGGAGTAAAAGTGGGGAGAAAAACATAAACTTTGTCCGATTGGCTTAAAATTTGGTCCTATTGTAGCTGACGACGCCACTGATTCGAATCTGAGGTTATTTTTGCTACATCTCTTCGCGTTTAGAAGTTATGGCCATTTGAAGTTAAAAACATAAACTTTGTCCGATTGGCTTAAAATTTGGTCCTATTGATGCTGCCGACGCCACTGATTCGAATCTGAGGTTATTTTTGCTACATCTCTTCTCGTTTAGAAGTTATGGCCATTTGAAGTTAAAAACATAAACTTTGTCCGATTGGCTTAAAATTTGGTCCTATTGATGCTGCCGACGCCACTGATTCGAATCTGAGGTTATTTTTGCTACATCTCTTCGCGTTTAGAAGTTATGGCCATTTGAAGTTAAAAACATAAACTTTGTCCGATTGGCTTAAAATTTGTCTGTCTGTCTGTGGCATCATAACTCCCGAACGCATGCAGTGATTTCAATTTAGTTTTTTTTTGTATTAAAGGTGACTTATGTGCGAGGGTTCCTAGACATGTTTGATGAAAATCGGTTGAGCTGTTTAAAAGTTGTGGGGAGTGAAAGTGGGGAGAATGCGTAAAAAAAAGCAATCGAGCTTGACCTTAAATGTAATCTATACCTTAACAAGAATCTAAATTATAGTAAGTATATTATAATATACTAAAGTCTAACTTAACCCAACCTACCTATAAAAAGTATGAAATAAAAAATTAAATTAAAAATTTAAAAAACCCCCGAACTTAAGTAATTTTCATTTAAAAAGTAAAAAATAATAAAAGAAACTTAATGTGAAAGTACCTAAGAATCTATTAATAATTCTAAAAAATACGTCGCGTTGGGGGACCGCTCCTAAACTAACAATTTAAATACAAATAGTCTAATTAAGCAACAAAGATGAACTTAAATACAAAATTAAGAAAATACTTCAAAAACTTTCATAGAATTACTTCAAAAAATTTGCATGTAAGATACGACCGTCAACGACTTCTGCCCTCGCGTGTCCCCCAACGCGACGTACTTTTTTAGAATTATTAATAGATTCTTAGGTACTTTAACATTAAGTTTCTTTTATTATTTTTTACTTTTTAAATGAAAATTACTTAAGTTCGGGGGTTTTTTAAATTTTTAATTTAATTTTTATAAAAAATTTCTTGAGTCCGACAGATTTTTTTACCTATTTTTCGCGAAATTTTCCAACGATTCTAGACAATTTTACTTTGTCTGATACGTTTTCAAATAAGCGAAGGCAACAAGTTACTTCCTAGTGATATTAGACAAATTAGATTTTATATATATCTTTTTTGTAAAATACTTTTTAAAAAAACGTTTATCAAAACTGTGAATAAAAGGCCCAAAAGATCTTGTTGAAGTTAAAAAATCGATGTAATGCAAAATTGTTATATTTCCACTAAAGTTTAAATATGGAAAATGAGAATTATTACCTAAAATTTGTAAAATCGGCTGATTGCCAATAGAATAAATACATATCCACTAAAAAACAAATAAAAAAAAATTTTTTTTTAAATATTAAAATTTTAAAATATTAATTTTTTTTAGGTAAAGTTATAATCACCCAATTATGCTTAATTAAATGTAATTGTTTACTTCTTAGCTGATTTATATATAGGTTTTATAAGTTAGTGGCGTGTTATACCATATAAAACGAATGGTAAATAGTTGCATAAGCTCTAAATTATATTATAAATGTTTTATTTGATAAAACTCTGTAATATTCTTAAAAAAACCCGATTGTTTTGCCTTTTCTAGATGCAAAAAAATTGAAACCAATTGATCGTATTCCATAATGCTTAAAGAATTTTTTAGGTACGATTTTGAATGGTATTAACTAACAAATATCGCTTTACTAGAACGTAGCAGCTTGCTTCTTAGCTGGGTTATGAATAGCTTTATCAATTAGGCCCCTACTAATAAGATAAAAAAATACGCT
>JBAMAX010001077.1:0-24217 GCA_037043745.1 Chymomyza amoena
AGAAATGACGTCTAAGTTATACAAGAATTTATGACCAAAGCAACTAAGTCCTGTGGCTAAAACCTCAATAGAGAATTTTCAATTAAATCCTTAGATAATATTTTTGTTCTTTTGTAGAAATGAAAACATTTCAATTAAAATTTGCTACAGTTTCTTAAATTCCACAAATACTATAATATCTAGTATTTTTCGTAGTCTGTCATAAATTCTTTTGTGTATTTTATATACAATATGACTTACAAAATTATACATTTTATAAAATGTATCTTTTCATAACATTCAGGAAAATTACAAAATATTTTAAACATATAAAGTTATGCTGAACATTTAACTTTAAGAGATATCTAACTTTTCTGCATTATTTTTCTCTGCCTTCTGGCTCAGTGTACAATGCACATAATAAAGAGATATAACAAACACACACACAAGTATGATATGTTTTTTTTTTGTCGTTTTGTTATGTAAATTCAATTAAATATTTTGTACATATATATATAGCTTATATGCAAGTATATGCTTGTGTGCATGTGAAGGTGACCTACATGCTGTAATCCCCTCCCTGCCTGCTCTGGGAAATAAACATTCCAAAGGCATGACAAAGCTTTACATTTTGAGTCTCATTTTTTTGCGCTTAAGTTTAAAGCTTTAAAGGGCTCTTTTATATGGAAAAACAAATTTATTGGCTTTGCCGTCGTCCTCGTCATCATTTATTTTGTTGTTCAGTGTGAAAGCTAGATGGCGCCAGCAAGTGCTGTATATGCCGGTATAGTTTAATTATTTATAATAAATACAATCAGCAACCATTTTGGGGGCAATATTTTTATCTATAAGGCAAGCGTGAGACGGGTTTAAGTTTCCTTTGTGAGGCAAGAAAATTTATATTAACGTCTTCTATGGTATATTGGATATGACTAAAAAAGACAAAAGTTTTGATTATATTACAAGCATTATGGGGCTCTTTTATAAAAAAAAAATTGATTGGCTTTGCCGTCGTCCTCGTCATCATTTATTTTGTTGTTCAATGTGAAAGCTAGATGGCGCCAGCAAGTGTTGTATATGCCTGAATAGTTTAATTATTGGGATATTCGTAATGAGCAAAAACAGCAACTAATTTATGGACAATATTACTGCCCAAGGCTTAAACTTCCTTTCTGAAGGAAGAAAATTTTTACTAACGTCTTCTATGGTATATTGAATATGACTAAAACAAAAGTTGTGCCTATATTAAAAGCTTTATGGGGCGCTTTTATATAAAAAAAGATGGTTGACTTTGTCATCGTCGTCGTCATCATTTATTTTGTTGTTCAGTGTGACCGCTAGATGGCGCGGGCAAGTTTAGCATATGCCTGTAACAAGCAAAAACAGCAACTAATTTTGGGACAATATTATTACCGATAAGGCAAGCGTGAGACGGGTTTAAGTTGGCTTTCCCTAGAAAAAAAGAAAAGTCGAACGCGGAAGACTTTGGGATACCCTGTACCACTAGCTAGCAATAAAATACGGCACATTGCTTAAAACCAGCATAAGACATTTTATTGCCGAATTAGGTTTCTTCATAAGCAACCAAAAACAGGCGAATTTTTAATCAAAAATGTTTTTTTTTTTTGACTGATCCGTCCTATAAAAGCTATATGATATAGGCAACCAATTTTGGTAAAATTTGATATTGTGCTTAAAATTTTTAAAAAACTTCCGAGTGCTATATCTGGTTACGATATCTTCATAAAAAAGTAAAATATACGCAAAAATTTATTTTTTGGCCGATCGCTGCTCGATTTTGATCAAATTTGTTACAGTGTTTGGAAACTTTCAAAAAATTTGGAGTCCCAAATTTGGTTACGATATCTTTAGAAACAATCGAATTATCGAACTGCAAATTTTTCTTTTTTCGAGGTCCTCTGAAACATCCCTATGGGAGCAATAAGTATAATGTAACTCCAATATAATAATAAGGGATCTAATGTGAAAGTTTGGTTACTCTAGCTCTTACCATCTCTGAGATTAAGGCGTTCAAAAGGACGGACTGACGGACAGACGGACATGGGTATATCAATTTTTCTAGTCACCCTGATCATACTTTAGGAATCTTTGGTATACCGAACATGACAACAAAAATTTCTTCGGCTTTAAGAGTACTTGTTGCATTGTATAAATTTTTCAACTTTGCTAAAATATTTGTAGAGTATTCAAAAAACTTTATTTTGGACTCGTTGAATCTATAATCATCTGATTAACCAATAACAGAAATAACTCTCCTAGACTTACTTATTCTCCTTGTTGAACTGAAGAACACAATTGCTAAGTCGTCGGTTCTCCCCTAAAAAAAGCGAAAAAACCTTCTCTAATGACTAAGTTGAAATCTTCAGAAAACTCAACTCAGATTCTCAGAACTTGAAGAAGCTTCGAACAGGAGGTTTTGTACCGTCGTTCTTCCCTGTCAAAAACCATAAAAGTTGCAAAAAACCCGTCCTACTAACTTAGTTGAAATCTTCAGAAAACTCATCTGAAATTCTCAGGACTTAAGGAAGCTTCGAACAGAAAGTTTTGTACCGTTGTTCTTCCCTGTCAAAAACCATAAAACTTGCGAAAAACCTGCTCTAATGACTTAGTTGAAATCTTTAGAAAACTTATATCAGATTCTCAGAATTTGAAGAAGCTTCGAACAGGAAGTTTTGCACCGTCTTCGTTCTCCCCTGTCCAAAAACCCTAAAAGTTGCAAAAAACCCGCTCTAATGACTTAGTTGAAACCTTCAGAAAACTCAACTCAGATTCTTAGAACTTGCAGAATCTTCGCTCAGGATTTTTTGTGCCGTCTTCGTTCTCCCCTGTCCAAAAACCCTAAAAGTTGCGAAAAGCTCATCTTAGTAAAAATATTATAAAATGTATTACGTGTACTTTTCATTGTTATTGCCAAAAAATAAAAATTCAAACCATTTCATTATAATCATTTCAATGTTTCGATTTAGAAAATGGTTTGTCACATCAGCTGTACAAGTACCGACTATATATCTATATATATCATTATAATAAATCCATCTATGAGTAAAAAGAATACCACCAGTAATTGCGCCCAACAAAAAGTAGGCTAGCCAAACTGCAAAACAAATATTTACTATATGTAATCGATATATCAATCGATAGTTATGCACAATTTTCCAACGATTATTAATCCCCTGCTCTTTGTACATTTTACAGTGCGCAGCTGTCGCACCAGCAAACAAGTCCAGATGACCGAGGCGGAGGTACGCGGCTTGTGCCTCAAATCCCGTGAGATATTCTTGCAACAACCGATATTATTGGAACTGGAGGCACCTCTAATTATATGCGGCGATATACATGGACAGTATACAGATCTATTGCGACTATTTGAATATGGCGGCTTTCCACCGGCTGCCAATTATTTGTTCCTTGGTGATTATGTGGATCGGGGCAAGCAATCGTTGGAGACAATTTGCTTGCTATTGGCCTATAAGATAAAATATCCGGAGAATTTTTTCTTATTGCGTGGCAATCACGAGTGCGCCAGTATTAATAGAATTTATGGTAACTCTCCGTATGATGACTTTGATCCAAATCTTAATAATCTTTTATGTTTCGACTAGGTTTTTATGATGAATGCAAACGTCGCTACAATGTAAAACTCTGGAAGACCTTTACAGACTGTTTTAATTGTTTGCCCGTGGCCGCCATTATTGATGAGAAGATATTTTGCTGTCATGGCGGTTTAAGTCCAGATCTACAGGGTATGGAACAAATACGTCGCTTGATGCGACCCACAGATGTTCCAGATACTGGCCTGCTCTGCGATTTGCTTTGGAGTGATCCCGATAAGGATGTTCAGGGTTGGGGCGAAAATGATCGTGGCGTCAGCTTTACATTTGGCGTTGATGTGGTTTCCAAGTTTTTGAATCGGCACGAGTTGGATCTAATTTGTCGTGCACATCAGGTAAGGGTTTGGTTTAGATTCCTAAGTTGTAGAAACTACTAAAATTTTATTTTTTAGGTTGTTGAGGATGGCTATGAGTTCTTTGCTCGTCGGCAGCTGGTTACATTATTCTCGGCGCCCAACTATTGTGGTGAATTCGATAACGCCGGCGGCATGATGACTGTGGATGATACGCTCATGTGCTCATTCCAGGTGGGAATAGAATAAATGCTTCCGATATGTCGAAATCGTTGAGCATTGTAAAACGATTGGAAAAAGGGTTTTAATGGAAATTGAATGAATTGTAAACTGCGATTTGACGCAGATGAACTTCCAGAAGACTGTATGTGACGTGTAGATTTCTAGAGAAGAACTGAAGATGGCTAGGAACTGTATAGGTTTTGTGTAGTCATTGGATTGATTATTGTATAATTTTCTAAAAATGGCTACATTGCAGATAATTATAAATCGATATAAGAGGATGCCAGATAAAACGATTGGAAAAAAGAATTTATATGGAAATTGAATGAAGATAAATGAAGATATATAATGATAAATGAAATATGATCTTCCAGAAGACTGTGTATGATGTGTAGAAAAAAAGAAAGAAGTTGTTTGCCACATGTAGCTGACGATGGCAAGGAACTGTGTAGCTTATGTGTAGTCTTTGGTTTGATTATTGTCTAAATTTCTAAAAATGGCTACATTGCAGATATTTATGATTCGATATAAGTTGATGCCATATAAACGATTGGAGTAAAGTGTTTAAACTGGAAATTAAATGAAGATGAATGAAGATAAATGAAGATGAATGATGATAAATGAAGATAAATGAAGATGAATGAAGATAAATGAAAGATTATCATCCAGAAGACTACGTGTGATGTGAGAAAAAAGAAAGAAGTTATATGACAGATGTAGCTGAAGATGGCAAGGAACTGTATAGCTTATGTGTAGTCTTTGGCTTGATTATTGTCTAAATTTCTAAAAATGGCTACATTCCAGATAATTATGATTCGAAATAAGTTGGTAACATAACGTAAATTCTAAATTAAGTTCCTCGTAGAAAAAAGGTCTTGAGACATTCAAAAAACAATTTTAAGCAAATCCACAACAGCTCTGAGAAGCCTAACCCTAGTAGAAGTTACTGAGATGTATGCAGTCTATAAGATGATGACATAAAGTCAATTCTAAATTAAGTTCCTCGGAAAAATGTCCACAGACCCTCAACAAATAATTTTAAGCAACTCCGCAACAGCTCTGAGAAGCCTAACCCTATAAGAAAATTCTGAGATTTATGAAGTCTATAAGATGTTGAAATAAAGTCAATTCTATATTAGGTTCCTTGGAGAGAAAAAGTCGAGCCCAACCCTATAAGAAGTTTCTGAGATGCATGCAGCTTATAAGATGATGACATAACGTCAATTCTAAATTAAGTTCCTTGGAGAGAAAATGTCGAGCCTATCCATATAAGAAGTTTCTGAGATGTATGCAGTCTATAAGATGATGACATAACGTCAATTGTAAATTAAGTTCCTTGGAGAGAAAAGGTCGAGCTTAACCCTATAAGGAGTTTCTGAGATGTATGCATTCTATAAGATGACAACATAACGTCAATTCCAAATTAAGTTCCTAGGAGAGAAAAGGTCGAGCTTAACCCTATAAGAAGTTTCTGAGATGTATGGAGTCTATATGATGATGACATAACGTCAATTCCAAATTGAGTTCCTAGGAGAGAAAAGGTCGAGCCCAACCATATAAGAAGTTTCTGAGATGTATGCAGTCTATAAGAAGATGACATAAAGTCAATTCTAAATTAAGTTCCTCGGAAAAATGTCCACAGACCCTCAACAAATAATTTGAAGCAACTCCGCAACAGCTCTGAAGCCTAACCCTTTAAGAAAATTCTGAGATTTATGAAGTCTATAAGATGATGACATAACGTCAATTCTAAACTAAGTTCCTTGGAGAGGGGGGGTCGAGCCTAACCCTATAAGAAGTTTCTGAGATGTATGCAGTCTATAAGATGATGACGACACGTCAATTCTAAATTAAGTTCCTCGGAGTGAAAAGGTCGAGCCTAACCCTATAAGAAGTTTCGGAGATGTATGCAGTCTATAAGATGATGATATAACGTCAATTCTAAATTAAGTTACTCGGAGAGAAAAGGTCGAGCCTAACCCTATAAGAAGTTTCTGAGATGTATGCAGTCTATAAGATGATGGCATAACATCAATTCTAAATTTAGCTCCTCGGAGAGAAAATGTTGAGCCTAACCCTATAAGAAGTTTCTGAGATATATGTAGTCTATAAGATGATGACATAACGTCAATTCTAAATTAAGTTCTTCGGAAGGAAAAGGTCGAGCCTAACCCTATAAGAAGTTTCTGAGATGTTTGCAGTCTATAAGTTAATGACATAACGTCAATTATAAATTAAGTTCTTCGGAGAGAGAAGGTCGAGTCTAACACTCTAAGAAGAAGTTTTTGAGATGTATGCAGTCTATAAGATGATGACAGAACGTCAATTCGAAATTAAGTTCCTTGGAAGGAAAAGGTCGAGCCTAACCCTCTAAGAAGTTTCTGAGATGTATGGAGTCTATAAGATGATGACATAACGTCATCTCTAAATTAAGTTGCTTGGAGAGAAAAGGTCGAGCCTAACGCTATAAGAAGTTTCTGAGATGTATGCAGTCTATAAGATGACGACATAAAGTCATTTCTAAATTAAGTTCCTAGGAGAGAAAAGGTTGAGCTTAACCCTAGTAGAAGTTACTGAGATGTATGCAGTCTATAAGTTGATGGCATAACGTCAATTGTAAATTAAGTTCCTGGGAGAGAAAAGGTCGAGCCCAACTCTACAAGAAGTTTCTGAGATGTATGCAGTCTATAAGATGATGACATAACGTCAATTCTAAATTAAGTTCCTCGGAGAGAAAAGGACAAGCCTAACCCTTTAAGAAATTTCTGAGATGTGTGCAGTCTATAAAATGATGACATAACGTCAATTCTAAATTAAGTTCTTTGGAGAGGAAAGGTCGAGCCTAACCCTATAAGAAGTTTTTGAGATGTATGCAGTCTATAAGATGATGACATAACGTCAATTCTAAATTAAGTTCTTCGGAGAGAAAAAGTCGAGCCTAACCCTATAAGCAGTTTTTGAGATGTATGCAGTCTATAAGATGATGACATAACGTCAATTCTAAATTAAGTTCCTCGGAGAGAAAAGGACAAGCCTAACCCTTTAAGAAATTTCTGAGATGTGTGCAGTCTATAAGATGATGACATAACGTCAATTCTAAATTAAGTTCTTTGGAGAGGAAAGGTCGAGCCTAACCCTATAAGAAGTTTTTGAGATGTATGCAGTCTATAAGATGATGACATAACGTCAATTCTAAATTAAGTTCCTCGGAGAGAAAAGCTCCAGGCTAACTCTATCAGAAGTTTCAGAGATGTATGCAGTCTAAAAGAGGATGATGACATAACGTCAATTTTAAATTAAGTTCCTCGGAGAGAAAAGGTCGAGCTTAAACTTATAAGAAGTTTCTGAGATGTATGGAGTATAAGATGATGTCATAACGTCAATTCTAAATTAAGTTCCTCGGAGAGAAAAGGTTGAGGTTAACCCCAATAAGAAGTTTCTGAGATGTATGCAGTCTATAAATTGATGGTATAATGCCAATTCTAAATCAAATTGCTCGGAGAGTAAAAGATCTCGAGACATGCAACAAATAATTTTAAGCAAATTTGCAGCAGCTCTAAGAAGCCTATCCATATAAGAATTTTCTCAGATGAGACATCCAGAATGTTGTAAATATAATGTAAACCCCTCGAAAGTTATTATTAAAACGCATTTTATCCTCTATCCTTACTAATTTCTTTTTTTTATACACTATTTTTGCAGATCTTGAAACCATCCGAAAAGAAGGCCAAGTATTTATATAGCGGCATGAACTCATCCCGACCCACGACACCGCAACGTAGCGCCCCAATGCTAACGACTAATAAGAAGAAATAATATATCCATCCGCTTCCATTTCCTTAAAGGTTCAAAAACAACAACAGCAACAGCAACAACAACATAATTAACTTTTATATATAAACAAAAGAAAATGTTAAAAAAAAAATGTCAAAAAAATCTATACAAATATATTACATGTGCAAGTTGCAAAAACAAACAACAACAAATTATATAGTTGCCAAGTAAATGGTAATAAATACATGTTAAACCCGCAAAAAAAATAAAGTATATATACGTATACATGCATATAGCATATACTATATATATATATATCTATGTACATATATATATATAAATGTTATAGCAGTAACAGCCGCATGGTATGCATAATCCGTATATATATCTATATATATATTGAAAAAAATGAATAAATATTTAATATAATGTATTTACTTTACATGTACATACATGTTGCTATATACATACACCCACATACACACACCTACACCCACATACACACACACCCACACACTCACACATGTTGAAGCTTGCATGTGAATTGTATTTGAGCTTGCATTTGAGTTTACATTTCGAAATCGAAATCGAAAATTTGTTTTCAAAAATCATGGCTTATATAAAGAAAAGAAAAACAAAACAAAAGAAATTTGATGATAAATAATATAAAAAAAAAATGTGTAATTATTTTTTAGTAAGAGCAATACAAAAACTGAGTTAATTTATTGTTTAAAAAAAACTTGAAATTGTGCGAAGAAAAATTATGAAAGCTAAAAATAAGAGATACAGCGATTTAAGCAATGAATTTATATAGGCATATTACATAATGTAAACTACATACACACACATATACATACATATATATATATATATGACGTAACAGCATTGAAAAGCAAAACGAAATTCAAGCCAAGTCTGCTGCTTATGTCTATGTGCTTAAAAAAAAAAAACAAAAATAAAAATAAATATAAAAACTAAAAAATAAAATACTTTTGTTTTAAGTTATTTAAAAAATTCCTGCAATACTTAATTGAAAGTCTTAATTATATTTATATATGCGCTCTGTAATTATGTAGAAAATACTTTTTACGACATTTCGAGCAGCAGGCTTTAACCGGCTTAAATATAAATTTTATTTAAAAACAATTCTTTTTGCGTATTGGTAAACTTGTTTTAAAACTAAGTGCATTATAACAATTTGTCTAACAAAGTTCAAAACTGAGAAAAACAAAAAAAAAAAAGTGAATTATAATTATACAAATTTTTAAACTTTTAACTTAGGCTTAAATGCAGTTGCGAGTCTTTTATTAAATATATGTGTATTTTATTTATTGTTTAAATTTAAATATACAAAATACTACAACTTGCCTAAAGTGTCAATTCCTTAATTATTGTTTTACTAATTTATTACAATTTTAATAATCTTATATATAAAAAGTGCATAGTTACACATTTATTATGGTTTATATTACTTTTTTTTTGATTAGATTTAAAACTTGAATAAGTTAATAACTGTTAACTGCATAATAAAAGAAAAATTTATTAAATAAATTTAACTTAAAAAAATTATATTGTGGTTGGCGCTAAAAGAAAACTTGACAAATTTTTGCCTAAAAACAGATCCTGAAATCGAAAGCATTTTTGGATAATTTAGTCTCATACAGCTACATTATCTTATATATAGTTATATATATAGAATTGTAATGCATATTTGGCCGAATATTAAATAGAGCAGGCGATATTAGCCGAAATTATTTATTATTATTTTCTTAAAAGTTTATGTTTAAGAATTTGATAAGAATTGAGTTTAAAGCTTTATGTAAACTAGGGAAATTTTTCACAAGAGGTTTTAGGAAAAAAGTAGAAGTCAAGCGAAGTTCATTATCTTCCCTATGAGCATTATTATAAAAAAATATCCTAAAAATCCTACAAAAAAGTTGCTAGATTTAAGTTTTATGCTATATTTGAGCTTCTGCACTCTTGACTCTCTCACTCTTTAAATTCAAAAATTTTGCGCTAAATGGAGTTTTAGGGAAAAAAGTAGAAATCGGGCCAAGTTCCAAATTATCCCTATGAGGATTCTTACAAAAAAAATGGCGGACGTAAAGTCGGGCGCGGACGACTTTAGGATACCCTGTACCACTAGCTTGTAATAAAGTCCGATTTCTTCACAAAAAACCAAAAACAGAAGAATTTTTAAGCAAAAATTTTTTTTATGGTCCTATGGGAGCTATATGATCTAGTCAAATGATTTGGATTAAATTTGGTACAGTGCTTAGGAACTATAAAATACTCACGAATGTCAAATTTGATCCCAATATCTTAACAAACAAACGAAACACAACAAATTTTGTTAAAAAATCGATTTTTTGGAAGATCGGACCTATGGGAGCTATATGATATAGTCAACCGATTTTGTTCAAATTTGGCACATTGCTTAAGTGGTCTAAAAAATTTCCAAACGCCAAATCTGGTTAGGATATCTTTATTAAAAAACGAAATATAGCGAATTTTTCTTTAAAAAAGTTATTTTGGCCGATCGGTCCTATGGGAGCTATATGATATAGTCAACCGATTTTGATCAAATTTGGTACAGTGATTGGGAACTATAAAAAACTTTCGAATACCAAATTTGGTTACGATATCTTCATAAACAAATGAATTATTCATCTAAAACTTTTTTTTTTTGTCGAGGTCGTCTCAAACACCCCTATGGGAGCTATATAATTTAACCCCGATATCAAAAAATAAAATAAACTTGCCTCCTATGGAATAATATGGGATCTAATGTGAAAGTTTGGTAACTCTAGCTCTTACCATCTCTGAGATCTAGGCGTTCACACGGACGGACAGACGGACATGGGTATATCGACTTCTCATTCACCCTGATCATATTTTAGGTAACTTTGGGGTGTCTCCGACGTCTCCTTCTATATGTTACATACATTTTCGGCTTGCACAAACTTAATATACCCTTAGTACCATACGGTACAGGGTATAAATATCCTAAAAATCCTACAAAAAAGTAGCTGGGACTTAAGTTTTACGCTCTATTTGAGCTTCTGCACTCTTGACTCTCTCACTCCGCAAGTTTCAAAATTTTGCGTTAGAGGGAGTTTTAGGGAAAAACCTAGAAATCAGGCCAAGTTCCAAATTATTACTATGAATTCTTACAAAAAAATGTTTACATAAAAATAATAAAATCCTATAAAAAAGTTTTAGGCTCTATCTGAACTTCTGCACTCTTGACTCTCACTGGCCAAGTTCCAAGTTCACCAAGGGAGAAAAAAGTAGAAATCAAGTTCAAAATTTTCTCCATGAGGATTCTTACAAAACAGTTATAAGATCCTTTAAAAAAGTTGCTGACATTTAATTTTTACGCTCTATCTGAGCTTCTGCAGCTTTCAGAGCATCTTGACGCTCTCTCATCAAGTTTCAAAATCTGGCGCTAGAGGGAGTTTTAGGAAAAAAGTAGAAATCAGGCCAAGTTCCAAATTATCCCTATAAGGAATCTTAAAAAAAAAAAAGTTTACAAAAAAAAACGATAAAGTTCTATAAGAAAGTAGCTGGGATTTAATTATCTGAGCTTTATCTGAGCTTCTGTAGTCCTAACTCCCTCGCTCTCCAAGTTCCAGAATCTTACGCTAGAGGGAGCAATGAAATAAGAAATAGAAAACTTGGTAGGAGAAAAGTTTTGCGTGTTGATGAAACTTAAAATTGTATCTAAACGAGGAAACTAAGCCACGCAAAGTTTCTAAATTAAACCCAAAGTTAGGAGCTACACCAAGTTCAAAGCCTGTTAGCGAAAGAATGAAAAAATAGGAATCTCACCAAGTTTAAGGAAATAATCGTTTATACTTGGTTATTAGATGGAAATTCATTGCTATGTTAAGACCATGTTAAGTTCCGAAGTGCAGCTCAAAAGCTTAGTTCCAAAGTTCCGAAGAGAGGCAAGGTGAACCTGCTTTCATACAAAAGGTATTTAAAAATGTTTATTTAAATTTTAATTTTAATTTTTTATTTACATATATTTTTATTTTTATATACCTTTATATAAATACATACAAAAAGTATTTAAAAATGTTTATTTAAATTTTAATTTATTATATACATATATTAATTTTTTTTTTATTTTTATATACCTATATTTTTTTATATTTATATAAATAAACACATGCCTTCTCCGATTTCGATGACTTTTAAAGATTTTGTACAGCTACTAGCCCATAAGTAGTAACCACGTCAAATTTTAATGCAAAATGTTGATTATTTATCGAGTTATCGATTACTTAAAATTGGGTTTTTTATATTTAGACTTTTCTTGGTCAAGCTATATTACCTAAACTAATAAATTAACGCCCATCGTGACAGACAAAATAATAAGCTAAAGAAAAAATATTTTAAATTATTTTTAAGATTTTTTTTTAAATTTTTTATTGCTTTTAGTTTTTAATTTTAAAATTAAAAAGTGGTCTCACACTTTAAAAAAGTTTTAATGTAATTTTGAGTGAAAATTCACTGCAAAAAAAAATCTTAAAAATAAAAAATAAACTGTTTTTTATAATTTAATATTTTATCTTTCATGGTAAAGGCGGCTAACGCTTTTAAATTTTAAAAATAAAAATTAAAAATATTAAAAAGTATAAAAATATAAAAAAAAGTGTAATAAATATAAAAATAATAAAATATAGAAATAAAAAGAAAACAATTTTTTATAATTTAATATTTTATCCGCCTTAATAAAAAAATTCGCGTCAATATCTTTATTCGTTTAGAAGATATGGCTTATAACCAAATAATCTAAAAATGAAAAACCTAATATTAAGTTATCGATAACTCGATAAATAATTGAAAATTTGCAACGAAATTTGACTAGTAGTTCTACCAAATATGTAAAAATTTTCGAATTCGGAGAAGGTCGGCAAAAAAGTGGCCCGCTTCACTTATTTTCGTTGATATATAATATGTATAATATTATATATAATGTATAATATGTATTTTTTTTAAATTTTATATATGTATAAATACCTAAATTTATTTTATTTTTATTTTTACATGTATTACTTTAATTTTGTTATTTATCATACTTTTTTAGTTCTTATTGATAATAACTATATAACGTCGGAAATATTATTTTTTTTCATTTTTTTTTGTATATATTTTTTTACATACTATATATTTTTTATTTATTTTTTTTATATATTTTTTTATATATTTTTTTTGCGTGGAAGGGATTTCTTAATTATTAATTCTTTGAGCGGAAATTTGAAAAGATAGTTGAAGCTTTTTCTAATTAGCCTTCTAATTGATTTTATATATAAAAAAATACTTAAATTTATTTTTACAAGTATTTTGTTATAGTTCGTTTATTTTTTATATTATTTTTTTAGTTCTTATTTATAATAACTATACAACGTTAGAAAAACTATTTTATTTTTCCATAATTTTTTTAATTTATTTTTTATATGTTTTTTTATAATTTTTTTTTTTGTGTGGAAGGGTTTCCCTAATTATTAATTATGAATTTTGTTTATTATACTACATTTATTTATTTTTATTTTGTTTAGTTCTTATTGATAATAACGTTAGAAAGACTATTTTTTTCTCGTATTTATTTTATAAATTTTTATTTTGTGTGGTTTTCCTAATTAATAATTCTTTGTGCGGAAAAACAAAAAGATAGTTAATGCTTTTTTTAATCACATTTTTAATTGATTTTATATATAAATACTTATTTATTATTTACATGTAATTTATTTAATTTTTTTGGAGTACGTTTATTTATTATAATTTTTTATTATTTCTTACTGATAAGAATTATAAGCGTTAGAAAGATTATTTTTCTTTCCATATTTTTTTAAATATTTTTTTTTTATATATTTTTTTATATTTTTTTTTTATATTTTTTTATATATTTTTTATATAGTTTTTTATATATTTTTTTATATATATATATTTTTTTTTATACGTGGAAGCGTTTTCTTAATTATTAATTCTTTGAGCGGAAATTTGCTAAAGATAGTTGAAGCTTTTTCTCATCAGCCTTCTAACTAATGTTATTTTGCATTAAAAAATATTACTTAATTAATTTTTTTTTTTTACGTACGCCTAATTCTATTTTTACACGTTAGATACGCTCCAAAAATATCCTTAAAGAAAGGGTAAAATAATGAAGAAAGTTCTTAAGCTTGAGCATAAATTAGAAACAGGAATCGTTAACTAATTTTCTAAATGCTTAGATTAATAAAAATGCTTTTCTTAAAATTAAAATCAAGTAGCTTCTTTTTATAATAATAACAAGGCCACACAAATAAATATTTTTCGGGTCTGGAGGTCAAACAATGTTTACTGTATGTTTTCGGGGTCGCTGAATCCGAGTTCGAGATCCTAACTACCCCAGCATGTCAGGGCTTTGACATAACCTCAAAAACTTCATGAAAAAACAGATTTTTGTTCAACATGCGGCTAAAGTCAAAACATTGAAGCGTCAATTAGCTTATATAACAGGATATTTTGAAGGTTATGTCAACACCCTGACATGCTATTGTTTTTTGGACGATGAATTCGGATTCAGTGACCCCCAAAAACATATGGTAAACATGGTCTGATCCCCGGACTCGAATAAAATGTTGTATGAGGTTTTTTGAGGTTATGTCAGAACCCTTACGTGCTGGGGATTTTGGGACTTCGGATTCAGATTCAGCGACTCCGAAAACATATAGTAAACATAGTCTGACCTTCAGATCAGAAAAAATATTTTTTTTTTGTGTGGCTGTGTAATTATTTTCGTAGACCGTATAAAAACAGAATTGGTTGTATTTTTTTGGAATATTTAAATCAGTTGCCAAAACGAATATTAAAAAACTAAAGCGTAAGGGCTTAACAAAATTTTTTTTTTTTTATGTAAGAGATTTAAAAAAGAATATATTTTTTTATGAAGCTTTTATATTTCCTTATTTTTTATGAAACGTGTTGCTTTTATTCCATTTAAAAAAAAAAATTAGTTTAACATTTTTCAAAGTAGTTTTTAGCAGAAAAACGTATTTAATATTTGAAAAAACTTCTCTGAACAAAATTTTTAATGATTTATACAAGATATTTAAAAAAGGATACATTTTGTATAAAGTTTTTATATTTCCACCAGTTGTTTTTATTCCCTTTTTAAATTATTATTAAAAATATTAGTTGATTTACAATTGTTTAAGAAGTTTGTGGCAGAAAAGTGTATTCAGTATTCGGCCAAATATCATTGCAATATCTATATTGTTAAAACTCATTGTTAATATTTAGTAGACCCTTCAAGCACTCGACAATTAATTATTAACGAATTTTACAACACCAATTTTTCTGCATATAAATAAAAATCTGTTTATTTTTGTGTAAAAAATTAATGTTAATGCTACATAATGACATAATGGCATATTTATATACATATATATAAAATTAAATCTATATATACTTGTAGTATATATATATTTATATAAAGAAAGAAAGCAACTAACTAGTTTTTTTTTGACGTCGTAACTTATTAGATTGTAGTGCCTTTTTTGCCTCCAAAATAAAAAATAAAAAGAATAAAAACAAAAACAAAACAAAGTGTAACTGAACTCAACATCAAATTTATATATACAAAATATAATATAAAAAAACTAATATATAATATATAAAAAAATACATTTTATATGCCTAATACAAAATGAAATTGTTAACAAAGGATAAAAGCAAGAAGAAGAAGCAGCAGCAGCAGGAGAAATGCAAAATGTCAATTACAACAATTGCATTCAAAATATTATTTAAAAAAAATCGATTTATTTTTTAAATTAATATATATTTCAAATTAAAGCATTAATTTGTATTTAATTAAAATAATGAATTATTTGTTAATTAGCGAATTGAAGGATTCAACTGATGTGTCTGTGTGCGTAAAAAGTTTTATACACTGAGACAAGAAATTATTCACACAGCTTTAAATTAGTGTTTAAATACAAATTTTATTATATGTAAAAAAAATTAAAATACTTTTAAAAACTTTGGTACATATAGACAAAAACTTTATAGATACAGGGTGCGCCATTTGAATGTGGTCGATGGAAATATTGAATAACTTGAACAATTCTCAATCGATTTTGAAAAACTATTTATTTTTATAAAATTAGAAGCTTTTTAATTTTTTCCATTCAGTTGCCAAAAACAACGTCAATCAAATGACCTCCTTTATTGCGGATACAAAATTCAGCTCTTTTCTGGCATTTTCCATGACATTTGCCAGCATCTCGGGTGATATCGCAGTGATTTCGGCTCGAATATTGTCCTTAAGCTCGTCTAAAGTCTTCGGATTGTTGGCATACACTTTGCTTTTTAAAATCCCCACAAAAAAAAGTCCGGTGCCGTTAAATCGGGCGATCTCGGTGGCCAGTCAATATCCCCCCCTTTCGATACCACACGTCCTGGGAACTTTTGACGCAAGAAGTTCATCGTTGATTTCGCGGTGTGACATGTCGCGCCGTCTTGTTGAAACCAAAAGCCTTTAAGACCTTTTTCACGCATTTCTGGTAAAACAGAGTGTGCCAACATCCATCGATACCGATCCCCATTGACAGTTTCCCCAACTCTGAAGAAGAACGGACCGATGATGGTTTTTGAGCAGACACCGGCCCAAACAGTCACTTTCTGATCATGCAGTGGTGTTTGATGGATAGTATGAGGATTTTCTTTCCCCCAAATGCGACAGTTTTGTTTATTTACAGTGCCAGATAGCGTGAAATGGGCCTCATCAGTCATTAAAATTCGCTCCCAAAAATCGGGCTCCGATTCACTCACTCGAATAACGTTATTGGCGTAAGCCACGCGTCGCGGATTGTCTGTTTCCAATAATCTTTGGGTTAACTGCACTTTATATGGAAACATATCCAGATCATCTTTCAGAATCCTCCTCAAAGTAGTTCCACTGATGTTTAGTTGCTGAGACCGGCGGCGGTACGAGACAGAAGGATTCTCTGCAACACTCCGTTGAACAGCTTCAATATTTTCATTTGATCGTCGAGGACGTGGATGATTTGAATGTGGACGGTCCGCTACAGACCCGTGATTCTCGAAATTTGAAGCTAAGCGACGAATAGTGTCACTTTTAGGCGCAGAACGACCGCGATACTTTTGACGATACGCACGCTGTGTTGCAACAACTGAACGATTACATTTAATGAACATTGTCACTATTTCCGCGCGTTCTTTGGGCGTGAATCGATTCATGGTTAAAATTGTAATGCAATAATCTTTCCAAAATGTGTTCGACGACGTCAATCGGTTGAAATCTGTCAAAGTTATTCAATATTTCCATCGACCACATTCAAATGGCGCACCCTGTATTATTTAAAAGCAAAAATTATTCGGAAATGATTTTAATAAAAAATCAATTTTGATCGATACAAATTTTTTTTTTATAGTTTTTTTTTTATTTTATTTTACTTTAACTTTATATTAACTTCATGAATGTTATTTTTTACAAGCTAAAATTATTCGGAAATTTTTGTATAAAAAATTAATTTTGATTGTTAAAAAGTTTTTTTATACTTTTATTTTAATTTTATTTGTAACTTTTGCTTATTTTTAGCACCTTAAACTCTATATTTACAGCTGTGTAAATAATTTTTGATCTCACTGTCTGCACTAACACTTGTAAACAAGCATACATTTATTCTGCAGTAAATTTAAAAAAATTCTAAATTTAACATAATTTAAATTTTAAAAAGTTCTCAATAGAAAAATTCTCAATGCTATGCAATTAAAATGATATCATTACACAAAGCATTCAAAAATAAAACATAGCAACAACAACAAAAAAAAACAAGACAAAAATTATACATATATAAAAATCAATGAATATATTTATTATTAAAATAAAATTAAATTAAAACTTATGTAAACCAATTTAATATATTTTTTATTGATGCCAATTTAATTGCTGCCATAATACTATGGTAGTACTTATATAAGGGATGTTTTTTTAAGAGCTTTATTTTTTTCGCCATAATTGGCCACATTTTCTTAAGCTTTTCATTATAAGTAGACTTGCAACTGAACAATGCTGCCAAGTAGCAGACATTTCCATTCAGTATTAAGATGCAGTCAAGGCACTTTAGTAATGAAGCTTTTTTCCACCTAATTAGCTTAGAATGGAATTATTAGGGGAACTGCAGCAGCTGTTGGGATTAAGTTAAAAGTTTGTTAAGCTAATATAGGGAAAGCAAACTAGTCAGAGAAAATAGGAATTAGTATAGAATTATTCGCACGTCCATCGGACAGTCTGTATGAACACCTAAAGCTTATAGCTGTTGTAGAGCAAGCAAACTTTGCACTTAGACTTAATAAGATTTGTGGAATAAAAAATTGAATTAATTTTTTTGTATTGGCGCTAATGTTTTTTAGAATAATCTCCATGCTGACCAAAGCACTTTTACATGCAAGCGTATTTTGAAAACTTTTTCAATTTATATAGAAACTTACATTCCGATAACGCTTATTTTTGATATGCGGGAACAAAAAGAAATCATTGGGCACTTAATTCTTCAATTCCATTTGGGATAGCCTCTTATAAATAAATAATTCCCTGTTTGACGCCTTGGATAGGGGCATAAGGGGTCCCTATTAATAACTGTTTGAACAGAACAGGGACCTAAAGTTTATAGCCGAATGCGAACGGTGGTCTTTAATTAATTGATAGCCTCTTAAGGATCTAAAAAAAACTTGATTTGTACCAAATTTGAACTATGCAGTTTTTCAGAGTTCCCAAGCTACAGTGGTAGTTGCCAAAAATAGTTCATCTCGCCAGAAATCAAGTTTTGTATTGAAGCAATCCAACATTTAGCAGGCCTTTCAACCCTTTCAAACCCAGGACCGAATTAGAATAGGATGATTTAAGCAATGTTTGACCACAGAATTAACTTCTTTTTTTTTTTCCATAAGGGCTCCTCACAAAGAGATGAGGCACTGCGACTAAAAGGTCTTTTGTACCATGCCCATAATACGGCAAAAGACTTTCCGCTTTCCGCATAAATTGCAGTAGGTCTTGTGTTGGTATTGGCCTAAGATGGAAGGGACTAATCCGTTCCTTTACCATGTTACAGGCTCTATCCCATATCAGCGCTGGGCAGTCACAGAGAATATGTCTGGTGGTTTCAACGTCTTCTAGACAGAGTCTGCACTCTGAAGAGTCCGATGGGCCAATTTTCTGTAGATGGTATCTAACAGTGTGGTGGCCAGATAGGGATGCTACCAGGTGTTTTAAGTCCGCTCTGCCAAGACCTTTTGTCTTGATCATATCCAGAGGTTTGACAGCCACATTTTCTTGACGTAACCCCGGTAAGTATCTCCTATATTCTTCTGCAGCCCATTTGTTTATCATGGTTTTGATTGTGAAGCAACCAATACCACAAAACGGCGCAGGAGATGTAGTCAGGGTGGAGGCACCCTATCGTGCTATATCGTCAGCGATCGTGTTAGCATCCACTCCCGAGTGTTCAGGCACCCAACATAGCAAGATTTTGCTCCGGGCGGACAGGATTTGGAGGTAGTTTTAGCATTCTTTAACCATCCTGGCAGAGATGCTCCAGGATGGATGATAATGCCCTAATAGCAGCTTGGCTATCTGAAGAAATGCAGATGTTTGCTCTCCAAGCTCCCTTGAGAAGGATACTAAGGGCGCATAATCTCCGCTTGAAAGACGCTGCGACAGTTGCCCATTGCAGTAGAGATTCTAGTGTTAAGTCTAACGACTCCAACACCTTCACTCTGGTCAGTTTTGGACCCATCCGTGAACCATTGTTGCCACCGGAAGCTTACGCAGGGGCTGCCATTAGCCCAAGTCTCCTGACTTGAAAGAAGAGATTAAAATTTCTTGTTGTGAAAAGGTTCCGTGATCATAAGATCTGATCTACAGCAGATCGGTACGTCCGGAAGGGAATATATAAATGAGAGATGACCAGTGTTACTTGCTAAGAGTCCAGATGTGATCCGGATACGTAGTAGATTCTGCATGGCTGACTTTTGTATGAAAATGTGCAGTGGTGTGAGTCCAAGGACTAACTCCATGACAGCTGGCGGACAGGTACGCATAGCTCCCAAGAGAGATATGCATATTAATCTTTCAAGCTTGCTGCATTTCTTAATGGCCACACTTTGTCTGCGTCCTATGCCACCACACAAGGGCTGCATATGTGTCGATAGGCCGTACCATCATACGGTATATTCATTCTATAAAATAAGGGCTGAAGCCCCATGTAATGCCAAAGAATTTCCTACAGGCCCACATGGCTCGAGTTGCTTTGGAGAGCACTTGTTCTAAGTGGGAGTTCCAGTTGAATCGTTTGTCTAGGATCACACCTAAATATTTGACCTGGTCTAAATACTGCACCTCAGTGTTATTTATAATAAAGTTCGGAAGCTCCATGTTGTATCTCTTCGTGAAGGGAACAAGCTCTAAGATACATTTTTTAATTATTTGATAGTGCTTCACTTGTCTCTTCCCGGCTTGGGAGAACAGATCTAAATTTCTTCTTTAGATTATTTTCCTATTGTCTAGGGATAGCTCGCTATTTCTGCCATGTAGCCACTCCATTTTGGCCAATTTCGGCTCTACACATTGCTGTTATTTTAATATGCTCTCTCCAACACAGTTTTTTGTCGAGGTAAATTCCGAGATACGGGTGCGATGTTTTTACTGGAATTATCTTTCCATTTAAGGTAAGCGTAGTAATTGGGTCTTTCCTTAACGAAAATAAAACGCATTTGTTCGGAACACATCGAAATTTTTATAATAAATAATCCGTCAAATAAAAAAAATAATAATTAGGGAAAAAAATTTATTTTATTACTTTTTGTATTGTTTACTCTGAAGTGCAAGAATATAAACAACGCTAGTAGATGATCAGCAACGACGGAATCTACCATCATAAGCAGCATAGAGGTGCAATTGTGGAGGGTATCTCAAATGCTCATCCATTGATTAGGGATTACTGCATGCCGAATCCTCATTGCTATCGTTACTCAGAAGGTATGCATAGTTACGTTTTAGGGTGAAGACATATTCCCATGTCTAAAGGAAAAAATTTAAGTCTGACTTTGAGCTGACCAGTTGGAAGCCGCAGGATGACTACTCACCACATCTCGTAAAATTTCCAGATTAGTTGACAAAATAGGTTATATCCAAAAAGTTCAATCACAACGAGTACAAGATAATTTTATGGCTTCATTATCTTGACCCGTAAATGTTGAAGAACCACAACGCAAGTAACTATGAACATTGAGATTTAATAGGCAAGAAACAAGAACACCGCCCTACATCTCCACTTTTTGATATACATTTCCCGAATGAGCACAATTTTAAACAAATAATTTAGAAGTTTTTACTAAAATACACTTTTTCGTAAAATTTGTAAAATGAATTTCGACTAGCCAAGCACAATTTGAAGTATGATATGAACTATGATTATATATTCAAGGCCAACTATGATAAACGGATAAATGACCTAGAAAGCAAGGCTTCCTTTGCTTCGACAAACAAACCCGGATGCCAATATGGTTACACTAAAGAGAACTTAAATTCAGCTTAGTACTCTGCAACTTCAAAAAGTTCCAATGCAATTTGGTCATACTTTTTTTTTTTTTTTGGGTTTCTCACAAACATGTGGTGCAATGCGACTATAAGATCTTTTGTACCATATCTGTCACTATGATAGCCAAGTCATCTGCGTACCCAATGACTTTATAGCTAAGCACTGTCAGCTTAGTTAGAAGATCATTGATTACGAGAGACCATAGCATGGGAGATAACACACCTCCTTGTGGACAACCCTTTACATCTCTTATGCTTACTGTTCTACCATCTAGAGATGAAGTTATGTCCCTCTGTCTGAGCATGGATTTAATCCATGCGGTTACATATGGTTCGGTTCTAGGTTCTTAGGGTTCAACGCTCTAGAGAGCCAAAGACAGTATTGTCGAAAGCTCCCTCGACATCCTCGACATCGAAAGCGCTGTCAATTTTTCTGACTAGGTGGTGTAAAACAACCTCTGTTGACTTCCCTTTGGAGGCAACTGCATTGGATGCAGCGGGTTCGCGGCATCCAGTTTGTTTCTGATGTGCAGATCGAGAAGCCTCTCAACTGTTTTCCGAAGGAATGAGGTTAGACTGATTGGCCTGTATGACTCGGGCTTGTCTATTGGCCTGTTGCCAGATTTGGGGATGAAGACAACCCGTTCTCTCCCCCAAGAGTGAGGTATGTATCCCCAGTCAAAGCTTGCTCTAAACAAACAAATCAGTGGGTTTGGGACGAAACCCAGACATTGTTGAAGAAGTGCTGCAAAAATTCCATCCCCACCAGGTTCCTTAAAAGGTTCAAATGAGCCAATGGCCAATCTTACTTTATCGGCATCGAATATAGTGCCAGACATTCTGGCAGCCCCTCTAAGGGTTGGCTCCATCCAATCGGAGAGTTGGGCATCCCCGCTGCAGATTGAAGAGCCTGGGAAGTGAGTTTGGATTAAAAGCTCCAATGTTTCCCTACGGTCTGAAGTGAAAAAACCATCACTCCTGCTCAACAGACCCACCCCGTTTGAGGACTCTTTGGCCCTGACTCGCTGAAGTCTAGCCGCCTCCGTAGGTTTTCAACATTATTGCAGAAGTTCCTCCAAGTTTCCCTTTTGGAATTTCTGATGTCCTTGTTGTAGTCAGTGAGATCAGCCTTGTACTCCTCCCATTGTCTGATTTTCCTAGCTTTATTGAAGAGTCTCCTAAGAGTTTTCCTTTTAGCCGTTAGGTTGGCGGTCCACCAGGGAACCTCGCGTTTTGAGTGGTAAAAGCGCTCATCAGTACTGGCGTGGAAAGAGAAGATCGGCACATCTTCAGACTGGCTTGTAGCCAAATCAAATAAAATGAGTCGGAATTTTTGTAATGAATGCAATCGATTAGGTAGTGATTTATAGATATAATTTTTTTATTTTTTCGAATAGCTGATATAGAACATCTGTTTAAAGCAACTGGGCGTGTATCGGTAGGTAAACTTGTTGTGGCCTCTAAGCTTCTTCCATAGCTCTTCAAAACTTTGATATATAAAAATTTACTGTGCTGATTTAAAATTATTGTCGCTGATTTCAAAAAGATCAAGAAAGTACAAGTGGCAACACTCTTAAAAAAGTTTTTGCTGCGAATCTGTAAAGCGCCCCCTGGCGCCTAAACTTAAAGCACACTGCAGGAAGCAGTACCATGAAACTTTACTTAGCGGAAGCTACAAACTGCTTTAACTTAAAAGCTTTTGGACTCCTACCCAAAGCGTTTAAGCAGCTTTTTCGGAGTAAATTGGTTGTAAAATCCGCTTACTGTTAGTTAATAGCAGGCTGTTAAATACAAGCTGTTAAGTGCAAGCTGTTAATGCGTTGACAGACTGTAAAGTGTATCTCAGTGTCCAAAGGAAATAATTATATGTGCATATCATATCATCATATTCTTTGATATATGTCTTTTTTAAATAAACGAACGTTTATTTTGACCATGCAGATTTATGAAAAAATGTTTATTGTTTCCTTATCAAAAGAACGAACTAAAAATATTTGTTCGTTATATAGAAAATTCGTTATACAGAAATCACGTTTTTTGCATAAATATTTTATTAGTTTCAGACACTGTCGATAGCATCATAATGGTGACGCTACCTAAGAGTTTTGCACAGCGTCATGATCTTTTATTCCCGATTCTGAGATAAAAAAAAAAACATATATATAAATCGAAGATCTATGTATTTTGTTTTCTGTTAATAAGTTCTAACACACAATTATCTCGTCCAAATTCTCAGGCGGCTCTCGATGCTATTCTGAACCTGGAACCAGTGTGAACTTTTCTGAAGTCGGTGACGGCTAGAAGTGCAGTAAGCCTCCGGGCGTTAAGTCTATTCACGCCATCAACTTGAGGTCATAGCAGTATACTACTTGAGTTAGTTGTACCTGTGCAGACCCGGGATAGTGATTACTGCTCCACGGTTCAGAAATGGAATGATAACTTTATCGCAGTTTTCCCGAAGAGGGAAGGTTGAATGCAAATAAACTCCTTAAAATGGAACGAGCTGTCTCTATACTGATGGTTCGAAGATGGATGAGGGCACAGGAGCAGGCATCTTCTCCGAAGAAGTTTCGACGAAGCTTTCATTCCACCTACCGCACTGGTGTAGCGTTTTTCAAGCGAAGATATACGCAGGCTGGCAAGTGGCTTGACTTATTGGCACCTTGAACGGAAGTCTAAGGAACATTGTTTTTTTAAAGTCGGATTCG
>JBAMAX010001078.1:0-40174 GCA_037043745.1 Chymomyza amoena
GCCCATGATCTCGACGACATTTGGTTCCAACAGGATGGCGCTCCGGTTCACATTTCCAATGAAACAATGGCTCTATTGCGAGGTCAATTTGGTGAGCGATTAATTTCACGTACGGGACCCGTACCTTGGCCGCCAAGATCATGCGATATCACACCGCTCAACTTTTTTCTTTGGTGTTACGTAAAGTTAAAAGTTTACGTGGACAAACTAGCAACGATTGAGACCTTCGAAGCCAGCATTACTCGTGTTATTGGCCAAATACCAGTGGAAATGCTTGAACGAGTCATGGAAAATTGGACCTTCAGGATGGACCATTTAAAACGCAGTTGCGGCCAACATTTGAACGAGATTGTTTTAAAAAAATAAATGCCATAAAATATCCATTCGAAATCATAAAAAGTATCCCTCATCATTCCTTAGAAATTTGCATTTGCAAATCTTTAAAAAAAAAGGTCTTCAAGAGCAGCTCCGACAACCACTCGATATTTATTCGAAAACAATTTTGTAAAATTTCTTTGTATACTTAACAAGAAAATGTAGCTCTTTACGATTTTCGAAAATGGAATTTTCTATCTAAAAGTTTTATTTTTAACAAATAAAGCGAAGAAATATTTATTAATTTCTTAGCTGCCGAAAAGTATGCTTTAAAAAATATTTTTTCAACGGTTCTAAAGTTGTACATTAGTGCTGGAAGTAACATCTTTGTTGTATAACTTTACAATAGACGTGCTAGTGCTTCGAAATAAAAATATCGATTATCGTAAAAAAAAAAAACAAATCGATACATCTATCGACGTCTATTGTAAAGTTATATCATCATATAGACAACGCAATTTGTGTCACTTTGATTTTGCGTGTGTTTATAATTTCTAGCTGTGAGTTAAAACAAAATCTATAATTTTTCTTTTTGATTCAAAATAACTTAACTTGTTTGGCAGTCAACGTCTTACACAATGGAGCGTCATACGGCTTATTGGTCTCAATCTGTACATAATTATAAAATAAAAGATGGAGTTGCTTACACGGAAGATGATGTCGAAATACACAAAATATTTGTGTATAATATTCCCGTAGAGTTCGGTCAACGAGAGTTACAGAAGTATTTCCATAAGTTTGGACAAGTTAGACGTGCTCAAATGCTTGGACACAGAACCGCCTATGTCCATTTCGCCAATCCCCGTGATGCAGTCAAGGTCTTAACTCGTCCCCATATGCTAGGAGTGAAGCCCAGTGACAGCTGGCTGCAGCCAAATGCGTATCAGCTTCCTAGCGCTGATTTGAACGATTCCTGGCCATTGATATATACGTTAAATCAGTATTGCTTTCAGTTAATAGTCGAAAAGCTGCCATTGATAGAGCAGGTTCGCTTGGCACGCACGTCCATTCGTTTCGATAACTTCTACCAACTATGCTCACCGTCGCTTCACAAAGTCATCAAATTAGAGGAATTTGACGTAGCAACTGTTTGGGATATGTTAGATTTCTTTACAAAGTCCGGTTGCTATGTGAAAGAATTGACTGGCCATTGGAATCATAGCAATCGATTTATCGAATTCTTCAGGAAACATTGCAAAAATTTGCAGAAATTGCATTTGGAGAGTAGCGTCTCGTCTAAACTTGACATGAACAAAATATTTGGTAACTTGCCGAATCTCGTGGATGTTAAATTGAAGTGTTGCACCGTCAAAACATCGCAATTGTTGGCCCTAAAGAGTCTAAACCAGCTCAAACATTTGGATTTGTCCGAGAATGTGGAGTTATACGGGGAAGAAATGCAGCAACTGCCAGCATCAATTGAAACGCTTAATCTTTTTATGTGTTTAGAGATAAATCCCAGCTTTTTACCAAGATTGCCACTACTGAAAAGCCTTAATTTGTTAATGGTGAAACCATGGAGAACACAAGACTTCGAAGAAATGCTTAATTATTGTCAGGCTCTGGAAGAGCTTTATATAACCGTATCTAGAAACGAAGCCTATGAAACATTGGCACGGCTGCCCAGCCTTAAAAAACTTATTATACATGAATATGATAGCAACGAGTTCCGTAACGAACTTTTCGCAGAGCTTATTCAACACAAGTCGGCGCAGTTAACGCATTTGGAAATCGTTGGCTTTCAAAACGCTATCTCTAGCAGAACGCTGCAACAAATAAATGAACTAGGCGCACTGCAAATCCTTAAAATACCTCGAAGCAAAAAATTCTCTGAAAAAGATATGCAGTCACTCTCTTATCTTAGCCAATTGCAATATTTGGATATCAGCCATTGCAATAAAGTGACAAACAGTTTGGTAGTTCGCCTGGTTACTTCTTGTCAAAACCTATGTCAAATTTGTCTGACATCTTGCGCCAAAGTTGACGATGCACTGGTTTACGAAATTATTGAGATGATTCAAAAACAAACCAAAAAAATAGATTCTCCGCGTAAGTTGCCCATAATAATCTACGCCTACGGCACATCAATGACTGATCATATTTTCGACAATCCGGACTATCCAAATGCTAAAGATATTATTAGCGTCTCATTTAAAAGACGGCCTGAATTGCCATTCAATTTTGAAATAGATATTAATTCAGATAATGAATACAGGTATTATAGGGACATGCTATTCGATGTTGAATCTTCAAGTGATGATGAAGCTGATGATGAAGGTGACTTTGATATCGATAATTTTCATGATGATATGTTTGATGATGATTTGTTCGATGATGCTTAATTATTTTCAAATGCTATTCAATTCAAGTTATAACATGTTTTTTTATATACATATTTCTACGAAATTAATTCAGTAATTTCGTTTGTAAATATTATAAACTTGTTTGTACTTAACAAATCGAATTATGTATAAATGAAAATGGTTTGAAATTTAAATATTTGTTTACCTGGAACGCCTCGTACGAAATAAAACGTATGAAATAAAAAATATGAAATAAATAAATATTAAATATTAATAACTGGAGATAAAACGGATAGCAGTTTGGCCGGATGCCGGATATTCGGCCAACCATGTGGCCGGATAGCCGGATATCCGGCGGAACTTATCAGTTCACCTTTAACACCGGCTAAAAAGAGTAGAGAGAGTAGTCAGAGTCAGCTATATATCGCAAAGCTCTTGACACGTTTTGGGATTGCTTTGATGAGGTAGCAAATGAAAATAATACTGGCCAGGTTCAACGTAAAAAAGAAACGCGATAATATGTGAGCTGGATTTTTTTATCAAGTCAGTGCGAATTGATCGCAATCGTGACACTTGTGCTTGGAGGGCAGCTAATGCCAAACAATATCCAAATTTAACAAAGTTTGCCAAAATCTATCTTTCACCAGTGTGTACAGCGAAAGATTTTTTTTCTGAAGCTGGCCTTATTTATGAAGAGAAGCGAAACCACTTTCAATGCAGTGAAATTAGTATTTATTCAGCCTAATTTGCCCCTAGTGCAGCAGTATAGTAACCGGTACTCGGCCGGATATTATTAAGGCCGCCGGATAAAATTGAAAAATAATCAATTCTGATGAAAATACGGAAAAAATTAAATTAAAAATTTAAAAAACCCCCGAACTTAAGTAATTTTCATTTAAAAAGTAAAAAATAATAAAAGAAACTTAATGTTAAAGTACTTAAGAATCTATTAATAATTCTAAAAAAATACGTCGCGTTGGGGGACACGCGAGGGCAGACGTCGTTGACGGTCTTACATGCAAATTTTTTGAAGTAATTCTATGAAAGTTTTTGAAGTATTTTCTTAATTTTTTTTTTAAGTTAATCTTTCTTGCTTAATTAGACTATTTGTATTTAAATTGTTAGGAGCGGTCCCCCAACGCGACGTATTTTTTTTAGAATTATTAATAGATTCTTAAGTACTTTAACATTAAGTTTCTTTTATTATTTTTTACTTTTTAAATGAAAATTACTTAAGTTCGGGGGTTTTTTAAATTTTTAATTTAATTTTTTATTTCATACTTTTTATAGGTACGTTAGGTTAAGTTAGACTTTATTATATTAAAATATACTTACTATAATTTAGATTCTTGTTAAGGTATAGATTACATTTAAGGTCAAGCTCGTTTGCTTTTTTTACGCATTCTCCCCACTTTCACTCCCCACAACTTTTAAACGGCTCAACCGATTTTCATCAAACATGTCTAGGAACACTCGGACATAAGTCACCTTTAATACAAAAAAACTAAATTGAAATCACTGCATGCGTTCGGGAGCTACGATGCCATAGACAGACAGACAAACAGACAGACAGACACGTCAAACTTATAACACCCGTTTGTTTGCGTCGGGGGTTAAAAAATGTGTATATTTACTTTTGAAATGTTCAAGATTCAACATTTTTTCGAATTTTGGTCGGATTATCTGTATTTAAAAAGATTCTGACGAGGCTCATTCTTCTCAAAAAAGTAGTTCAATCTTTTACGAACAGGTATGTAAAATTTCACCACTATAAAAAAATAAGGGAATAGCAGATTTTTGCCCAAAATATGAGATTCTGGGCCCACAGTGCAATATACGAAATAGGAGTTGAATGGCGGATATATCCATAGGCCTTTATAGGACAACTTTGGAACCTTTAAATTTCAAACCAAAAGTACCAAAGTATTATAATAATCCATAAATAAATTCATTTAAAAAAAGGGATAAAATATAAAATCAAAAGTAGTTTAGGATAAGGGATTCGGTAATATCATAAACGACGAGTTGGGAGTCGGAAGCTCGAAGTTGCAGATTAATTTTTTTTATCATTGGCTTATTTTGATATTTGACTGAAAACAATTTTATAACTTTCTTTATATATTACCCAACCCACTCACTATCCGACAAACCTGGCCTTCTTTGATACCAATTTATTACCTTTGCCGAAATTTCTTTCCATTTTTGACAAAGACTAAAGAGCACTCCACCGTTGGGCATGGCCTAAAGTGCCTCAAATTTTTTCTCTATATTTTTACTGTATGCAAAGTAAATTTCCATTTTGTGCAAAAGAATGCTGTTCAAAAATTACTAACGCGTCTTTGTGGCCATTTTGCAAGTCAGCTAAGACAATGGGCCAACAATAAAAACAAAAAAAAAATAAAAATACTGCAGCAATTTAAAATGCAAATGCGAATGATCAAGTCAGAGCCAGAGAAGACAAAAAGTCCAAGAGCTGGCAAATAAGCAGACCCTACAGTACGAGTACATAAATATGTATATATGTATCTACTTATATACATCTAGTAGCTTCTACATATATACATATGAAATATCGCATCTAACGAGTGTTGGCCAACAAACAGCCTTCTAGCCTTTAATTTGTTGCAATTGCGTGTGCCGCTTTGTTTGGGCCAAATGTATTTGTTGTTGTTGCATGCGTTTTGTGCTTTTGCATGTCGCGTCATAATCATCGGGTGTTGGGAGAAGGAGGAGGAGGAGTTGGTAACCGGAAACCGGACAGTGGTAAGCGGAGGCCATGAATAATTGAACTTCCGCGCCGCCAGCTGATTGCTACTGCCAATGGCCAATGTCGATGACGGCGTCATACAAGGTCAAAGGGCCATGCCATGCCACGCCCACTAGGAGTCAATTGCCCAAATGGCCAAAAAGGGCTGCGTTTTATACTTTTTGATGGCAATCGCTACCCGCTGGGTTTTAGATTTGGTTTACCATTGGAATTAAGTTTTTGCTCTTACTTTTTGCGAAGGTATATTAGTTTTGATATTAAGTTTGATAAGATTGTTTTCGTATGCTAAGTATGATTAAAATAATTGCAACTTGATTGAGTATTGTAAGATCAGAATATAATAATATTGGTTTTTCACTGCAATTAAGATTTTTTTCTTATTTTTTAATCAGTTTTAATACAAATTGGGAAAGATTGACAAGATTTTGTATGCTATCTTATATATAAAATTCTCGTGTCACAATGTTATGTTCGTTCTAAGCTTAGGATCTCACGAACGGCTGAACCGAATTGGCTAATTTTGGTCTTGAAATGTTCGTGGAAGTCCAAGGATTGTTTAGGGTTGAGAAAATATAACAAAATTGCGACGCAAATACTAAAAAGGACAATTTGATTTTCCAATACAATTTTTTTTTTAATTTAGGTAGGCATTGTGTACATTGTCAGATTAACTAATATTTTTTAGTTAATAGTTTTTGTCGAAAGGAAACAAAAAAATTATTAACGATTCATGTTTTGATTTCTGTGTAAAATACATATGATCAGATCAATATTTGCACATAATGCCGCCAAAAAGACGTAACATTGGGAGACGTTCGCGTAGAACTCAATTGCAATCATCCCGAAGAACAGCTGAAGCTGAGGAACAACGTTTACAAAGGAATGAGTTGAATCGATTAAGAGAAGCAAGATCACATTTTGCTCATACATGCTCGAATGAGAATGAGACGAAATCGGGATTATCAGAATCAATCAGATGAATTCAATCCAGAACAGAATTTAATCCAAAGAACATTCAGGCAAAGAGCTGAATTCGAATATAACAATACGACCGATTATAGCTCGCGTCAATCTGCTGTAATTGGAACAATGAACAAGGTATGCGACCAGTGCCAAGCACTGAAATTTCCCAATGATACAGCAGGCCTGCTTATTATCAAAAGCAGTGTATTCGGAGAGGTTCGCTGCTGCATGTATTCGGTAGAATGGCAGAAGAGAGGATTACCTCAGAAAATACTACCGCATGAAATTGATGATGTGATATCGGCGGAAATCCCAGTTCAAACAAATGATCCAGAATTGTTCGAGATTATCACAAAGAATATGATCCACGGACCATATGGTGTGCTCAACCCAACTTCACCATGCATGATCGACGGCAAATGCTTCAAAAGATATCCAAGGGCATTGACTTCGGACACTGTTACGGGCTACGATGGATACCCATTATATCGCCGTAGATCAACAGAAGACAATGGCAGATCAACCACAATCAAAGTGCAAAAACAAGAAATTGAAATTGACAATCGTTGGGTTGTTCCATTTTCGCCATTATTATCAAAAACGTATAAAGCCCACATTAACGTCGAGTATTGCAAACTCAGTAAAATCAATAAAATATATCTGCAAATACGTCAATAAGGGAAGCGATATGGCGATTTTGGGTGTGAGAGCCGACAATGTGAATGACGAAATTTCACAATATGAAATAGGATGTTGCATTAGCAGAAACGAGGCAATATGGCGAATTTTCTCATTCCAAATTCACGAACGACACCCAACCGTTGTCCATTTAGCAGTTCATCTAGAAAATAGTCAACGTGTTTCTAGACGAGCGAGCGGAGCGAGCGTGCCGAAGGCCGGCTAGTATATTAATATAATTTCAGTCGGTTAGTCTAATAATTTAGTTAGTTAAAAAAAACGATTTCGAATGTTCAAATTACGAAAATTTCGTTTTCCACTGGAATTACGTTTTTTCCTTTGGCTATTTAAGAGTCTACATCAGTTTCGATATGAAGCTCGAAAATATTGACAGATTTTAATTTTATCCTATACTTTAATGTAAATACAGCATGAACTTTCTGTTGGTTGAGTATTATAAGAGTAGAAAAAATAAATATTTTTTTGTTTGTTGTTTACATTGGAAAAATTACTTCGATAAAGATGGACTAATTTTCTTTTTGGTTAATATGAAATCTAGGTGTGGTTTCGATTTGGTGCTATCACTATTAGCTTAAACTTTTGTCAAGGGGTGTTTTGTATATATAAGCTACTTGAGGTCTTAAAACTTCTAAATCTGTGGCATTTCTTCAAAAGATTTATTAATTTGTTGTAAGATTACTTGCCTTCAAAATTGTTCTTAATCCAAACATATAATTTATTTTGAAGATCTACAACATTTTTCTTTTAAAAACTATTATATATTAATTATACCAGACATTTTTATTAAATTTTAGAAAAAATTTTATTTAAAAAAAATTAACAACCAGATTTGATGATTTAATTCGATATTTTATAACTTCATAAAGTTAAAAAATTAAAAATAAAAATTGTCAGTCAAGGAAATTATCATTATTTAATAATTTTTAAAAATAATATAAGAAAATAAATTGTTAAACGAAGTGATTACATTAATTTTTACTAATTAGGGTATAACTTGTTGTCCTAATGTTTAATACTATAATATAATTGTTTAATAATTCATATTTTAATAAAATATAAAAATAAAATACATTTTCACTAATTAATTTGATATTTACAATATTTTATTCTAAAAATATAAATGATTTCTTTAGCAACTTTTTCAAAGCAAATTACTACACATTTTATCTGGAAAAAATTAAGAATTTATTAAAAAGCCTAAGGCCTTTTTCAATCATTGCTTCTTTATGAAATAAATTAATAAACAATTTTTTCTTAAAAATTCCTAATTTGAAATTCTTAAAATTTTTCGAATTCCAAAAAGTAGTTTCCATATAAGAGATGAACCATTAAAAAATGCAGTCCGTATGGTATAAAGGGTATATTAATATTGTTCAAGCCGAAAATGTATGTAACATAAAGAAGGATTCGTCGGAGACACTCCAAAGTTACCTAAAATATGATCAGAGAGTAGAGAAGTCAATATACCCATGTCCGTCTGTCCGTCTTACCGTCCATTTGAATGCCTCGATCTCAGAGATGATAAGAGCTAGAGCAACCAAACTTTCACATTAGATCCCACATTATTCCATAGGAGACAAGTTTATTTTATTTTTTTAATATCAGGGTTAAATTGTGTAGTTCCCATAAAGGTGTTTCAGACGACCTCGAAACAAAATACATAAAAGTTTTAGATAAATAATTCGTTTGTTTAAAAAGATATCGTAAACAAATTTGGCACTCGAAAGTTTATTTGAATAAAATCGGTTGACTATATTATAAAGCTCCCATAGGGCCGATCTTCCAAAAAATCGATTTTTGGACAAAATTTTTTGTGTTTCGTTTGTTTGTGAAGATATTAAAATCAAATTTTGTATTCGTAAGTTTTTTATAGTTCCTAAGCATTGTACTAAATTTAATCCAAATCGCTAGACTATATCAAATATCTCCCATAGGAGGCATCGGTCAAAAAAAAAAACGTTTTTTATACAAAATTCGATGTGTTTTGTTTGTTTGAAAAGATATTTGAACCCAATTCGGCATTCAGATATTTTTCTTTTTTTCAAATTGATCGAAATCGGTTGTTTATATCATATAGCTGCCATAGGAACGATCGGAAGATCGGAAATTAATGATTTCTTAGAGAGATTTTTCGAGTTACAAAGGACTTTATTTTTAAAACAAATATGCTAAGCGTTTTTTAGATACTCAAAAATACATTTTGTTATAAAAATCTATGCATACCAAATTTTGTCGAGATATTTATTTATTTTATAATATTTTAAAGGGTTACAACGAAGCACATTCAGACTAAAATTATAAAAATAAATTTAAAAAAAATATTAAAAAAGATATAACGAGGAAAAAAAAGATAGATATGAACAAATACGCAAAACTTGCCCGATGGATACATTTTTTAGCTATTTAAAACGACATTTTTATTAGAATATGCATTTAAAATATAAATAATTTCGTAAGAGTTTCTTTTTCTATCAATAACAAAGGACTTAATTTTTATAAAAAATACATTTAAAAATCAAATAAAAAAAAGTTTTATCAAATTGACTACAAAGAAATTTTTTTAGGGAAGGTATAAACAGAACTTTTTTAAATTTGGTAGTTTTTTATTCATGTTTTAAAGTAGACTTAAGAATTTTTTTAAGTAATTTTCGCCGGAAATAGTGTCTTTAGATCGTACTGTCCAAGGACAATTGTTATCGGAGTATTTTGCTGGTGGACATTCCTGTGGTAGCAACTTTCATTTGTAATCATAATTTTTTTGTTAGCAACACATTTGCTAAGAACATGAACCTGATTGTCTAAAAAAAAATTGAAAAATTCATTTTTTTGAGGTGTTTGAAGACATTTGTATACCAATTTTTTCCCCCTTTTTTGCATAATAAAAGATTTTTTTAATAGTCATATGATCCCAAAATTAAGAATTGAATAAAGAATGTTCACACCAAATTTCAGAGCGATTGGTTAATAACTATTCAAGCTAGAAAGCTCACAAGTTGAAAAAAAATCGTTTGGAGAAAAAAGCTCCGTTCTAATTACCGCGCGCTTAGACTAAAGTCCTCATAACATTGGGAATAATGCGAAGTTAGCTTTCAAATTTTGACCACATATTCTTGACTAGTTATACTAACAATTTATGCAATAAAAAAGTCGACTTTTTGATCGGTCTAAACTGATTTGATTTGTTGGATTGCAATGGACTCTTTTGAAAACAATTTTTGGCTGCATTTTGAAAATTACATATTTTATTGATTTATTGGTTTACAATTCAGATATATATTTTTTTTAATGTATACCGATTCTGATGGGTGTTTACTGGTAAAAAGTAATTGAGTGTGGAGGTATAATACATAAGATTAAGCTACTGGTATTGTTTATTTTTAATGAAAATTTTATAAAATTCGCTTTAGTCGAGTTTATGGAATCAGCGGTAAAGATTTTTCGATACCAACTTGATGCGCTTAGCACAGTTCAAGGATGAGACCAACCAAATCAAGTCAATTTAAAGCATCAGCTCCATTCTTAAACATAGCCTCAAAAAGCAATAATTCCAATAGTACTTTTTACCAATAAAGTTTTGCCATTAAAAAACTTTGCTTATTTATTATGACGTAAATAAATACGATTATTTTATTCCAATTTTTTCTGTAGTTTTCTTTTTTAAACCAATATTTATTATGCAAGTAATCGTAAATAAAAATATTTCTATAAATTGCAGCGTTTGGAAATATGGCGCACTAATCCGGCCATCGGGCTGAAAAAATATAACTTTTTACTACTGCGAATAGTTTTGTAGAACATTCAGTAGCGCTTGAAAGTATGCTGCATTTTTTTCAATTTATGTACAGATATTGACAAAAGTGTAGCATGCTTTCAAGCGCAACGTTTGTATGAGTAAGAGTGCTAATATGATCAAAAGGACTTTGAGTTTAGCTACTTTTTCAGTGTATCTAAATTTTGACATTTCGACTTATCCTTTGATATCGTCACCCATTGTTTGCTTTGTTCGTTCTTCATTGCTTTTGTGGTTGACCACGCTGTCATTTTATCTTTGCATATTTTCTGTTGTCCAATTAGTTTCAACTCGTTTCCATTCGATTCGTTTCGCATTTATGCTTGATTTCATATTTTTTGTTTCCTTCTCTATCAATTGTTTTGTGTGTCTTTTGTTTCAGTTGTCAGCTCTCTGCAACATTCTCACTCTTCTTCGCTCTCTTTGCCTGTGTCCTTGTAGCAGTCAATTAAGTCGAGCAAAGCAATATTTATAAGCCTTGTCCTTGTGCCAAGTCTTTATTAATACTTATATATCGGTTTTTTGGTATGTGGCCAACTTACGGCTTGTGATAAATGATTAGGACTTGCTCTACTTCCGGTCTGTGTGCTTGGGTCTTACAACTTGATCTGGCGCACTCAATTAAAACGCAATGTGTGCGCTTAAGTGGCATTTAAATCTTGCCCCTAAGGCCAAGAAAATCCTAAGCAAATGAACCGAGGCAAACCCTTCGTGTGGATGGTAACCCAAAGAACTCCAACCCTAAACATATGCAAACAAAAATCGATTAGCATTTAGAAAAAAAAAGTCAAAGTCTTTGTTTTTGCATTAATTAAAAATTAATTAAAGTCCGTAAATTGAGTGGACCCCGGGAGTCCCAAGCCTAGACGCAGCTGGTGCTGCTGCTACGGCTGTTGCAACTCCAACAACTACAAAGTAATTAAAGCTGACCATCAATTCAACAAACCAACCAACACAATGACAAGCCAACTCTGACTGAACCTCAGTCAAAGCCAACCGCAAGCCGCAAGTTTGGTTTGGTACGTCCCAGAACCAGCGCCCACCCAAACCCACCAAATCCAAGCAGCAGTCCATGACCGAAATTCTTGATTTTTTTTTTCCTTTGTTTGTTTGTATGTATAGGCTTGTGGGTGCGGTTGGTTCGGTTGTTTCGGGGGGCGGAAGGTAACACAAACAGCGGTGTCTGAGTTTACACAATGCTCAGCTGTAAATAAACGCTGAAAAAATTCAAATACCCAAGCATAATAAGTAAGAATAAATAACTAACAAGCAAAAAAAGCTGCTGCAAGAACCAAGAAAAGAAAAACTTCTTCTCGATGCCCCAAGACGCAGTCACCCGGCCAGTTCAGGCTCTCGCCCAGTCATCCAGTCACTCAGCCATTCAGTCAGTGAGGCGCAAAGTCTCCGTTGCACCTTAACAATGGTGTGACCTACGATCCCAGGAATATGAATCAAGGCGTGTGCAAAGCATCGAACCATCGAAGAGCCGCCGACGAGGACAAAGACGACAATGTTGAAAGAAGCACCAAAGCAGCGTCCAATCCAGCAGCACGCACAATGGGAAAATATTCTTGAGAACTGAATAAAATACCCAACATTTGTTTAGGTTTAAATATGATGCTTGAGAGGTTCCATTTGATTTCAAGTATTTAACTCTCTGCCGAGAGGGGTTCACATAAGTTTAAGTAAATAGGAAGTTTTAATTAAATAGTATTCGAGAAGGATGTTTAAAAAATAAAAACGTTCGTAAGATTTTTTGTTGTTATTGAATTGTGTATAAGTAGAGACCCTATACTTATTTATATAAAGGCATTGATGGTTATATAGAGTAGGTATTTAGAATGAATTTAAGATCCAGGGTTGCAGGAATAAGCTTCACCATTTTTTTACACTAAGTCAGGGCTGTCTCTAAAAATGTATATTTTTTTTGTGAAATAGAATAAAATCAAATTTTTTTTTAAGCCATTCGAATGCATACCTAGTAGGTGTTTAAGCTAACTATATATTTGGATATTTAGAAGTAGATACTCCGAAAAAAAAAATTTTTAAATAAAAGATTGCTTTATACAACTTAATAATCTGAAAAATATTATACCATCTACAACTTCAAATGTTTTTAACAGAACTCACTTAAAAAAGCGAAGAGAACTTATTTTTATGTGAGCTAATTTTTCAAGATATTGGTTTGAAATTTTAAAGCTAATGTAAATCTTTATATTTCGAAAAATTTTATTTTAAATACAATTAGAATTTGGGGAAATATCATTGCAATTTTTCTTAATTTTAAAATATGGGTCATATAATTTTTTATAAAATATAAATATTTTTGGAGTTCACCGGCTTTTGTTTCTTAAAAAAAAAAATACTGCTTATTTTGCTTCTATTTTTATACCCTGTACCGTATGGTACCAAGGGTATATTAAGTTTGTGCCAGCCGAAAATGTAATATATAGAAGGAGCCGTCGGAGACACCCCAAAGTTACCTAAAATATGATCAGGGTGAATAGAGAAGTCGATATACCCATGTCCGTCTGTCCGTCCGTCCGTCTGTCCGTCTGTCCGTCCGTGTGAACGCCTAGATCTCAGAGATGGTAAGTGCTAGCGTTACCAAACTTTCACATTAGATCCCATATTATTCCATAGGAGGCAAGTTTATTTTATTTTTTTGATATCGGCGATAAATTATATAGCTCCCATGGGGGTGTTTGAGAGGACCTCGACAAAAAAAAAGCGTTTTAGATGAATAATTCGTTTGTTTATGAAGATATCGTAACCAAATTTGGTATTCGAAAGTTTTCTATAGTTCCTAAACACTGTACCAAATTTAAATTTGATTGAAATCGGTTGACTATATCATATAGCTCCCATAGGACCGATCGGCCAAAATAACTTTTTAAAGAAAAATTCGCTATATTTCGTTTTTTAATAAAGATATCCTAACCAGATCTGGCGTTTGAAATGTGCGAAATTTGAACAAAATCGGTTGACTATATCATATAGCTCCCATAGGTCCGATCTTCCAAAAAATCGATTTTTTAACACAATTTGTTGTGTTTCGTTTGTTTGTTAAGATATTGGGACCAAATTTGGCATTTGTTAGTATTTTATAGTTCCTAAGCACTGTACTAAATTAAATCCAAATCGTTTGACTAGATCATATAGCTCCCATAGGACCAATCGGTCCAAAAACACGTTTTTTATACAAAATTCGATGTGTTTCGTTTGTTTGTAAAGATATTTGAACTTAATTCGGCATTCCGATCTTTTTTAAGGTATTTAAGAACTGTATCAAATTTTATTGAACTCGGTTGACTATATCATATAGCTCCCATAGGAACGATCGGTCAAAACCATTTTGGAACCAATCGAATTATTAATCATTAGGTTTCAAAATTCGCTGGCGGAAGCTTCCAGTGCCTTATCCACCTACACCCTTTAATTCAAAAAATTTAATAAAAAAAAATAATATAAAAAAATTTTATTTTTAAATTTAAAAACAGGGTATAAAAATTTGGCATGTCAATTTAATGATAAATAATATTAAAATAATAATGTGAAATGAGGATAAATGTAATTCTTTAAAATTATTGCTAATTTTAAAAATAATTTTCAAGTTAAAATAAAAAAAATACAAATCATTAAAATTAAATTAAATATTTGAAATTTCTTTTTTTAGAACAATGCTCATTAAAATATTTTTTTTGGTAGAATTAAATGTTTTATTTTTTTTTATTTGAACGTCAGATAAAAGCAGCGAACTTAACTATTAAAATTTGTATTTTATTTTTATTAAACCATGAAATAGCTTCTATTTATTGCATTCTTTTATTTAAATCAAAAGTAACTCTAATTTTTTGTGCTAAAAAACATTAAATTATGAAATAATTGTTAAGTATGAATTTGGAATTTAAAATCGCGAAATTATTTTTATTTTTGGATTTGGATTGAATAACAAAGATATTTGATGTACTTTAATATCTTACCATCAATACTTAATATGCTCTAGTAGCATTGAAAAGGGTTGACTCTCTCAGGCCGCTGTTACCTATAGACAATAAGGATTCAAATTCCAAAAACCCAGCTATATCGAACTATTTTGCATTTTTTATTAATTTTATCTATTAGGTCCTTTTTTTTGTGCATTTCTTCATATAACATAATCTTGCATTTGTTTTTAATATTTAATTATACTTTTTATTTCTGCAAAAGGGGTTTTGTAAACCCAAATTTATAATTAATAAATAATATTTACGTTGTGAGTTATATTTACCCTTAACAATATATGAAAAATATCTCTGCGAAAAAAAGATTTCTTGTGGCAGGATTCTTCTAAAGCACTACAGGAAACATTTCGATGGGGCCAAACTAATTCTAGTGTGGCTCATTTAATTCCAAGGTAATCCCTAGGACCTTGAAATTTTTTTGTAACTTTTTGTGGTTATTGTAACATAATTTTATGGTCAAATAATTTTTACGTCGTAACATTTTAATTCAGGCCTGAAAGGCTTAAGACCTACAACATGAAAAGGGCATTTACTATATATATCTTTTGAACCAAGAGGCGTATTTATGGGACCCCTATTTTAATATTTTACATGCTACATAAGAAAGTTTGGCTTCAGAAAGAAAATCCCATAATAATTTGACAATATCTAGCACTGTCACCCAGAATGCTGCATACGACATATTGTCATGTGCAGTCACTAAAATTCCTTTTCTTCCCATTGTTCCACACGCACCGAATACTGACTGTCCCTGAATGAGTGAATGAATCCCTAAAGTAAACAAGTGGTGCCAAATCCCAGATACATTTACAACAGATAAAAAAGGCGAAAAAGAAATAAGCGTAGAGGGCTTATGCTCGCGGTAATATCTCGTCACTGAAGCATGCAGGGATGGGATGAACAGTGAGTGAGCTGTGGTTCGGATTTGAAGCTGGAGGCTACAAGGAACAAAAAATAAGAAAAGTTCGTATAGAAGACGCCTTACTTATGGGTAGGGAGCAGAAAAAGTCAGCTGCAGTGTTGATGTAAGGGGCGTAACACCTACACACAGCTACTCACCTAAAAAAACATACGTATACGCACCGTGGTACAAAAGCATTTGAGCAGCTGCAGCTGCTCTGGCAATGCTTTATTGCTTTTGTTATCCTTCGTGTTGCTTCAGGTGTTACAAAGCAAGCTCAATGCGTTTGACAAAGGAGAACGTATTTGATTTTTTTTCGGTTTACATTTACACGTATTCAGGATGTCAGTCTGTCATTTTTTCAGTTCGTCAAACAGGGAGTCAACGCAGCAGGGTCTAATGTATTTTTACAGTTTTTATTGATTTAAAGTTTACTTTAGTTTTGTGTGTGTGTGTGTGTAAATAAGAGTTAGTGTGTAGGTGACTTGGGCGTAGAGAGTTTATTGTAATGGGGTACGATTTGTTTATTGCATTTTCTTTGGATATTTACGGGAAATAATTAAGTGTGGAAGAATTGGGGAGATTTCAATTTTTTTGTGAAAATTAGGAGAAGTAGAAGAAAAAATACAGTTTAAGACAATCAATTACGACTAAGAATAGAATTTGAACTATCTATAAATATAAAAGAAACTTATGTTTTCTATGTTACGGATGTTCTCATGAACGCGTCGATAAATTTCAAATTTGATTTTTGTGTGTGTTAGAGGTTATCAATACGGATGTATTAAGCCTATTGCGATGTGTTTATGTATATTGGTTCGTGAGATATACGCATTTTGTGAATATCGGGTTTTGTCTGTATATTGCCATATAGACAAAAGCTGGTATTTTTGTTTATCAATGTTCGTGGTTCAACATCGTTTCAATGAATAAGCAACGTATTAGAGGCTTTTCAAAAATTGAATTGTTTTAGGCGATATTTTCGTGAATATTATTTTTAAGTTATTGATAAAAGTTTAAAAATTGCAATTTATTTAATTTTAATATTTTTATATTTACTATAAAATTTTTTTTATTAAAATAAATTCAAATCAAAAGCTAAATAATATAATAAAATAATTTTTTAATGGCATTTTATGCTACTGCAAGAAATGAGTTTCCATTGCATTCGTTCAACACACTACAACTAGTTACAAACTGGTTACAATCGGAATAAGTCAACTAAGTCAAAAAGCAAATAATATAATGGAATATTTTTTAATGGCATTTTATGAGACTCCACAAAATGAGTTTCCATTACATTCGATCAATACACTACAACTAGTTACAAACTGGTTACAATCGGAATAAGTCAGCTAAGTCAAAAACTAATAATATAATAATAATAATTTTTCAATGGCATTTTATGCAACTCCAAAAAAAGAGTTTCCATTACATTCGTTCAATCCACTACAACTAGTTGCAAACTGGTTACAATCGGAACGAGTCAACTAATAAACTGTATTTTTTTTCGATTTTAAACATCGCATTGTACGCGAAAAGGTTTAGTTACAAGAAGTAAACAATTTTTGGCGTGTAATAGGGATAGGTATTTACTTATAAAAAATTTTTTTTTATTCTTAACACACTTTAAGCGGGTAGCCTAGTATATGAAACTATGCTGCGTAGCGGGCATTTCTTGCAAAACAAGCAAAAATTGCGCGATCCAAAATAAATAATATTTGCAAAAGTAATGGTTAGATTTTAATAAAATTTGGTAATATAGTACTTACAAATATACTCTATTTTATTTTATCAAAAGTTTTGTACTAAAACACAACCTACCCTATCTGTTTACCTTTCAAAATGTCAACTATATTGACAAATTTACGTTTATAAACCAATAGATATTTTGTAAAAAAATGTTTTATTGTTTTTTAAACCTATATAATACTTGTAAATTCATTTTTATACAGAAGTAGTTTAGTAGTAGTAGTAGTGTATAAAATATTTTATTGTATTTTCTAACACTAATATTTTTTAAATGTGTGATATTTAAAAAAACATTCTCCCTTATGAAGGGACACGTCGCAATATTCACACATAAAGCAGGTTAAACTCTTCTTCTTGTGAGAAGCACAAACATAACATTGTTTTTGGGGGTTCTTTTTTGGCCTCCCGTAAATATTCTTTTAATTTTATGTTTTCTTGCATCCAATAATCTATTTGGAAAATCGATTCTTCTACATGTAGAAGATGTGCTGGGTACTGGATCATCAGGATTATTGGGAACTCTATCATCAACACTATCTCTACCATTATCTCTTATCCATTCTTTGGCCACATCGTGCAAAAATCTTTTATAACTTTTCTTTGAATTGGTATTTAAACCTTTAAAAACCCTGAAAGCGTTGAAAAGAGCACCATTTAGCAAAAGCATCACTACCCTTTTCGTCCATTTTTTTGTGCGTCGTACAATTGAATAATATGACAAATACTGATCAGCGCGATCGACACCTTTCATATATTTATTATAATCGATAACGCATTTCGGCTTCCAAATGTTTTCTCTTGTCTTCCAATCAATATTTGCACTTTCTACGATAGTGGAAGAATGGATTGTTGAAATCATTCGAACTGTTCTTTTCGATTGCCAGCATTGTAAAAGAATATCGTTTTGACGACGAAACATAGATTCACCTTTTTTTAAATTTCCATTTTGTAAACATGCAGGAAGACCTCTATTTGTACGTATCGTACCACAACTTCGGAATCCATTTTCTAACAAGACTTTAGCCGTATCGACACTATTATAATAATTGTCCATGTAGACGTGGTGCCACAAGTTTGCATACGGCTGTAGGAGGTGTAAAATTGTCTCCTGAAGTCGACTTCCTTCACCATGATATATTCGGAAATTACATATATATCCTGTTCTTGCTTCACAAACCATTCGAATAAGAATTCCGTATTTATGAATTTTGGAAGCATTATACACCTTAAATGATAGCCGACCTCTCCAGGGTACAATGCTTTCATCCAATGACAACTCTCGTTGAGGCTTATATACTTGTTCAAATTTTTTTAAAAAATAAGATACGATTGGGCGAATTTTTTTAAGGCGATCTCTTTCATTGATGTCAGTTTCATTATTTGAAAAATGCCTTGAATACTATATTTGGCGGAAACGATCTCTACTCATCACTTGTGCAAAAATTGGAGTTTCAATTGTTTTGTCTGTAGACCAATATTCATCTCTAATTTCTTTACGAACTTTGCCCATAAGTAAAAGTAATCCCAACATTTGTTTCATTTCTTCTGCAGATACGTCTTTCCATTTCACAGATTTTGCACTGTTTTTAAACTTATCAACATTTTGTGAATGATAACGATTAGTTTCTTCTGCCATATAATCGAACAAATCGTTCCCTATGAAAAGTTGAACCACTTCATCCACACTTTCTGAATTATTTGGCATCTCAACAACGCCACTTTGTCCCAAAAATTGTTCAATAATTGGAGGATTATCATGTTCTGACCACTCCAATACTTCATCGTCACTTTGTTCCGAATCGCTATACTGTATTGGTAAAACTCTACGTCTTCTAGGATGAAAGAAGTCTTCATCACTTTCACAGTCACTCTCAAATTCAGTAATATCAGAATCACTGGAAATTTGCGATAAATTATCTGCGTAAACTTCACTATCACTATCAGAGTCCATTTTTATAATAATTGAAAAATAATTTATAAAAAGAAATGTTCAACTGTCTAAAGCCGACTAAACACTGAATTTAAAATTATTATTTCACATTTTACCAGAGCTCGCAAATAACTGTTGACCGTTATAAAGAGAAGCGAAGTGTTATGCTCAGAGCGAGAGCAAGCGTGCATGGTTTTTTCGGTTGTTGTTCGTATGAGTACCGCAAAGGTAAAAGCGGTCAACAGTTATTTGCGAGCTATGCATTTTACACAATATTCTATGAAAATGCTCTCCAGCTCCCATTTTACCAGAGCTCGCAAATGACTGTTGACCGTTATAAAGAGAAGCGAAGTGTTATGCTTAACGGTATCTTTTTGTATTTGCTGATGCAATAATTATTGATAGTTATGAAATGACAAGTCGCTAAAACAATTGAGTAATAAATTTATAAATATAAAACAACATGAATGAATACGCAATAATGAGAATTGTGTCAAATAAGATGAAAGATCCTCATAATATTATTATTTATTTATGCCCATACAAAACAAAAACAATTCCCTTTCCAAATTTTGTTACTATATAATAAAAATGTTTCTTGGGCAGTCATATCAACATTTTTCGTGAACAATTGTTGATTTGAGTTTTGAATGCAACAAAACAAACAATTTCCATGAAAAACTTGAAATTTATGAAACTAAAATAATTATATGAAATAATACTTTCAGTTTTATATGAAAACCAATCCGGTAACAATACCGTCTCCCGCTTTTAAAGTGCCTACATTCAAAAGGTAAAAATACCCGGCCCGCCTTTAAGCAGCAGTTTTCACAACGGGTAATTTTACCCGCCCCGCTTTTAATGTGTTAAGACAATCGTCAAAAAATAACTAATCTTGAACCAATGTACGAAACATTTAGCGATAAATTTTTATTTCTTCTTTTTTTTTTCGAAATAACGTAAAGCTAAACTTATTACAAAAGCCCAGCACAGCTTCTTTTAAGCTCTTAACTAATATTAGTAGACTGCTCTGAGGGGGTATCTGCCTTCAATCCCCTATCGACGCCACTGGCATGAATTTTGTGTCACACAAAAACCGCACAAAACTCATTTCCCTAAAGGTGAACTCCTGCGAAATGTTGTGGCTCTTAAGTTTGTGTTGTGCTGCTGCGTGTCGTTGTCGTATCGAGATCCTGGCTGGGTTTTGGGAGCGGGTAAGAGTATCTGTGTTTGCCGTGTTTGTATTTGTGTTTTGACATTTGCTTAGTTTGAGACTTCTGTGTTGCAGGACCAGAACCAAAGCCGCAAATGTTTGCCTAGGCAAAAGCAAATCAAAGGCAGGAAAAAAAATTGAGTAAATAAAACTTCTCCTTATGCCATAAATAGGCAAGTTTTATCTGGGGGCTTTTGCCAGGGGGCTTTGCGTATTGACTTATTTGCATATAGTATGTGCAAGTATATCAAGTATATAATTTGTATATTTGACTATGAGACACGTGCCAATGGCTTGACAGCTGCCGCCAATTTCCTTGCCTGAATTTCTGGCACCTTAGAAAATTACGAAATAAATATTATGTATTTGAAAATGGATGTTGCTAATGTTAATGCCATTTTCGCGAAAAACACTGATGAGAAAATATTGTGCCGCGGCAGCAGGACGATTTGTTGTCGAAGTTGATGCGGCGTCGCTGTTGGCGTCTACCTAGCAGCTGCTGTTTTGGAGCTTTTGAATACTCTATAGTGAGAGGGTACATAGGATTTTGACAGATTTGGGCACTATATCTGGAAGGCAGAAGGGAACGTGATAGACTGTTAGATATATAAGAGTTTATATGGCGGAGTCCACAAGATTTAGATATAAAAATTGTACTTAAAGAGTAGTATAGTGTGGTTGTTGACTTTGGGGGAAACCTATAAAGAACATCAAAATTGAACTATTTAAAAAAAATTTGTTTTCTTTTAAATATAAATTACATTTTTTAAATTTCTCCTGACAAAATTAAGTTTGAAAAGCAAGAAGATATGCGTACTTCAAATTTATACACAGAAAGCAGAGTAAAGTTTATCCAGAAAGGGCTAAAGGACATCATGTGACCTATCTAGTTAGATAACTTCGCTAACGGAGGCGAGGAAAACAGTTTTTAAAAAGACAATCGCCAATTTATTCTGAAGACTAGAACGATTAAAATGTAGTTCAAATATTTCCAGGCTTAGACACAAGCTGGAGTTTTTTACTCGCAAAAACTTGACTTAGAAATTGTGAGATTTAATATACAACAATTTAAGAGTTCTAGCCTTTCCTACTTAGATATTATTACCATTTTCAAGAAATTATGTTAATAATTAATAATAATAATAATTATATATTTTTAGAAGGCCACACCTATCATTCACATTCAGTAACAAATCGTAATTTTTAATATGTTAATCCCATACAGTCATAAAATGTTGTAGGTAAGGTGATAAAAAGATACCGATCCTTTTTTTATAGATCAGTCTTTTCCTCAAAACTGATTTGCCTGGCTCTCCTGATTATTTCCCAGTGCACTGTGGACGCAGATTGACAGATTTTGGAAACAATTTTTTCATTTCCGTGGCAGTTCCTTTTAAAGGTTGGATTTTATTTCTGTAAGGCTTGAGCATAGTTTTTCAAAATATACCTGATAAATTAAAAAGTTTTGAAAAAATTCGACAATGGTTCAGAAAATTCTAAAATTCATTCAGAACTAAATATGAGACAAAAAACACATCTCTAAAATATTAAACAGTTCTTGAGTATAGCTCCAACTTTATTTTTTTTTAAATCGGAAAAATTTATAGTTCTTGTAATTTTTTAATTATAACTTTGTCAATACATATCGATAAAATTTTCAAAAATAAATGTTTTTTTGCCCATGGATACATTTATGTAACTTAAATCGGAACTAATATTTTTTTCTTATAATGATACATTTATTCTTTGTGTATGTTGGTCAAAATCTAGCCAATCTGACCCACTGTGCCAGAGCTAAATGGATCACGATATAAGGAAAAACTTTTTAAATATTTTTAAAATTTATCGCAAGTTTTAAAGTTATGGATAAAAAATCTAATTTTCCCAAAGAATAACTTTTCGGAATGAAACTGCTTGTTGAACTGCAAACAAGCAGTGTCGATGTAGTAAAAATAAGCGAAGCGTTGATGCCGAAGTTCGTTTTTGAGTATACAACAATTAATTCTCGCGAAAAAATGTCTACAGAGTATCCCACTGTCGGACGGACAACATCTTGAGTGCATCATATTTTATTTTTTTAAGAAAGACGCAAAATTTTTGGTCGCAACGGAAATTTTGCTTCCAGCAGTAGACACATTGACGCTGTTTATGGTAAATTAAACCAATTTGAGTGGGATTATGTTAAGCGTTTTGTGCGACTAACGCACAGTCTAAAGGATCTCCAGCAGCTGCCTATCCGAGTACTTACAACATATTGGCAGGCACTTGCTCCTGCTTTTGTTTGGGCATTGTTCGAGACGCTTAAGCACTTGGAAATTAAAGTGTTTTACTCTGTGGGTTTCAATTTCATTGTAATTCGAGGGGCGTCAGCCTGTCACCCAGTCAGCCATTCTCATTCATATTGAGAGTCGAGTCAGAGAGCCAGTCAGTCATACAGTCAGTCCTTGAGTTTAGTCCTTCAGTTATCCAGTCGAGCGAGCGGAGCTGAGCACGGTTTTTTGTTGCCAAGCGCCTGCGGTTGTACTATGTGCGGCTGATATCAAAGGAAAAGGTGTTTATGGAGTCCGAGATGGATGGGATGGAGGGGTTTATCCTGGCAAATGTTACCAGCTTAAATTTACATGTTTTACAAATTGCGTTCAATAAAGTTTATTGGGCGAATAGCAACAAAAGGCAGACAAATGCTTTGCCAGTTGTTTGGGCCATTTTTGGTTCATTAAACTTGAACAAAATGTAAAATATTCACAAATAGAATCGGGTGATATACATATGAGTACAAAACCAACACAAACACACACATGTGACCCATACAGTCAACGCTCGATAATTAATACGCTTAGAGATTGGAAGCAACTCAAATTGGATTGATTAAAAATGGGTTTAACATGTCATTGAATCGCAGATTGGGTAGTAAATGAGTGAATTTTTGTTAGATTCGGATGAACAGCATTGGGAACTCGACTCTGACTGATTACTTAAAGAAACATGTTTCTCAGAAGCTGGCTTTATATTGACAGCTTCTTCATTAATAAATGAATTTAATGCATGAAAAAATAAAATTTTAAATTTAGAAGAACTGTTAAAACAATGAAAAGTCTTAAACCACCTGATGATACTGAAAAATCTCTTCTCCCAAGACTTGGGCTGATGGCAGCCCCTGTAGAAACCTCCGGTGGCAACAATGGTTCACGGATGGGTTCAAAAACTGGAGTCGTTGGACCCAACACCAGAATCGTTACCGCAATGGGCATCTGGCCCATCGTCTTTCAAACGGATTCATGAGATTTCAGAGATCTGCGCCCTTAGTATCCTTCTCAAGGGAACTGGGGAAGCAAACATCTGCATTTATTCATATAGCCAAGCTGCTATTAGGACATTATCATCCTGAAGCATCTCCTTCATGATGGTTAAAAAATGCCATAACTACCTCTAAACCCTGTCCGCCCGGAACTAAGTCGTGCTATGTTGGGTTCCTGGACACTCAGGAGTGGATAGTAATACGATCGCTGTCGGTCTAGCACGACAGGGTGTCTCCACCCTGACTACATTTCCTGCTCCGTTTTGTGGTATTGGTTGGTCCACAATCAAAACCTTGATAAAAAACGAGCTGCAGGAGAACATAGGAGATACTGGTTCTCCCTTCCAGAGCTTCGTCAAGCAAAAGTGCTTGTCAAACCTCTGAATGCAATCAAGATAAAAGGTCTTGGCAGAGCGGACTTAAAACTCCCATCTAGCCACCACACTGTTAGATACCATCTACAGAAAATTGGCCTATCGGACTCTTCAGAGTGCAGACTCTGTCTAGAAGACGATGAAACCACCAGACATGTTCTCTGTGACTGCCCAGCGCTGGTATGGGACAGAGCTTGTCACATGGGAATGGAACGGATTAGTCCCTTCCATCTTAGGTCAATACCAACAAAAGACCTACTGCTATTCATGCGGAAAGCGGAAAGTCTTTTGCTTTAATTTATGGGTATGGTTCAAAAGACCTTTTGGTCTCAGTGCACTACCTCTTTGTGAGGAACCCTTTTGGAAAAAAAAATAAATTTATAGCTTCCGGCTACAAACAAACTGAAATATTCAACTGCGGTTTTGTTGCTAAAAAGTTATTAAGTACAACTTTTCTCATATGTGGTTTGTTCGTTACACATAATAACTTTGTGGTTTAATAATAAAGTAATTAAATAATATTAAAATTAATCTAATATGAATTTAATTAATTGCAAAAAGGGAAAATCAATAAACACAATTTATACTATAGTAAAGGCTTTGAAAAAAAAGGATAGCTCTACCACAAATGTAAAAAAAATTATTTTTAAGTAAATATATTTTTACGGGCAATTTATGCAAAAAAATTGCATTTTAGAGCTCATATCCTTTTGAGATGGGCAAACCATGTTAGTGAACTATTTATGTGCATTATTTATTATATGTGTGGAATTTTTCGTGAACCTTGACATTTTTAGCTTTGCAGATGCCCACAAATTGAACAAAACTTATTTATTCAGTAAAATCTTTAATGTGCTTACGCTCTATAATTTAAATTTCCATATCAATGCTTTATTATTTTCACTTATGCTTTTAAAGCAAAGTCGGCAGATATTTAGTTTAAGAACGAGAGTTCATATGAACTCTAAGTTTGAGGCAACCACTCTGTCGAAGCAACAACTTGGCAAATACAGTGAGCCACAAAATTATTAAATCTTTTTACATTACCTTGATGCCTATCTGCCCCATCTTCGCCTCTAGCGAAATTCCTTTCCACATACGCAGGTTGGGGGCTGACAGCCGCAACCACTCAGCGGACTCTTCGTCTGAGCAGTCTGCTACCAGATGGCCCACCCTGAAGTGGATCCCAACAAATGAAATTGGGGAGTCCCAACCCGATGATACTATTTCTCCCGGTATTGCTACCTCAAGCAGTGAGAGTTCCTTACTGTTTAGGATCACCTGAGGTATTCCTAAGGTACAATCGCTACCGTTAGCATATTGGCAACGGCCGCGTATGAAGGCACCTCTTTGGTCACCAGGGATGTCGAGGGTTGGTCGTCGACTTCCTGGGCGGCTTTGTAAAAAGCCACGCACGTTACTACCGCAGATGGTGGCACCTTTGTGGACTTATTTTTCTCTCGCACCCTCTTCGAAGTGTCGGATGGCGGTGTGAGCGTATTTCTCAGCAAAATGGGGATCATCAGGAAATAGGTGAGTGGCGTTATATGGAGCAGCTTGGCCACATTCGATTGGAGAGCAGATGCTGACAGGAAGTCGAATTTATGCTGCGTCGGCGGATGATTGGACCACAGATGGCAGATGGGTGACCAGTCCCGGGCATTTGATGCCAAAACTGGCGGTGTTCCCCAAATCCGAGTATGTCGGTACTGAAAGGGGTGGGCAAACCGAGGCCTTAATTTCGGTACCACGGGTTGATTATACGGCCAAGTGTACTCAATGAGGTCGGCCCCCTTGTGGGAGTATCGTGGTGGCTGTGGTTGAAACCCAAAACGCGGGTTTGGCTCAACCGGGTGCTGCTATCCATAAAGCAGAAGAGATGATAGATACATATCGCCCATCATCAAGGGGGAATTGCATGCCAGACAACGAGCTTTCAAATTGGTACCATAGAAATATCAGTCTCGGCTGATTGCTCTGAGGGGCGTTAGGTGGCGCATTACTCCAGACTCATTGTGTTATATGTACACTCAGGTTGCATATTTGAACGCTGTGGTTTTAATCCTGCAAAGGAACATGCTACGTTAAATAAAATCCGGAAAGTATGTCCGTAAAGTATGCAGGTACCTTATGTACCACTTCACCTTTTGCGCCACTCAGCCCCCTACGGTACGGGTCATCCCGTCCACCGGGTTGGTCGATGGTGCTGGTTGCAGGTGCCGGGTTTGGGTTAGCTCCCACTAGGCGGCATCCTTAACACTTCTTGCTTACGTTTAATCTCCTCTTAGGAGTTCCTTTTGGTGGTTTCATCAATGAGAGCCGATCCCCGTCAAGGTCAAGGTCCTCAAACTGTTTCGCAACAGTTACCGCAGGGACTTTCTGCGGTGTTTTTATTGTTGTTTTCTTATATTTGCTTATTTCCCCACGAGTTGCGGAGAACCATACTAACTATATTAACTAAATATAAAATAAAAGTAGTTAATAAGCTTTTAGTGTTTTAGGTGAATAATGTAAGATTACAAATGTATTTCACATTTGTGATTGAAAGTCCCAAAACCAAAAGTTTCCACTTGAAAGAGTCTCTACTGTCAAATTCAAATTTGATGTCATTGCAGCTACCTATATACTATATATATAAATTTAACAAGGGTCAATGTGGTCATTTGTAAAACTAATAAATATGCCAATTTCAATTTTTGCAAATTCATTGCAGATACAACAACAACAACAAAAAAACAACAACAGCCGACATAAATATATGTAAAGGACATTCGGCGAGAGGTGCCCGGAGTGTTGCCAGAGAGACGAATAAAGAGCCATAATAATAAGATAAATAGAAACAATCAAGCCAACAACAATCAGCCATGCCAAGTCCTAAAGCAACAACAATAACAGCAACAACAAAAACTGCACATAGCCAACGAAGGTCAGCGTTTTTTCGATGTCGGGCTCACATATATAGCCTGTAAATATGCAATAAGAAAATCATTTAGCACACAAGCCAAAAGAAAGCAACAAAAGCAACAACAACTATTGTAGGCAACAACAACAAAAAACAGCTCACTCATTTACTTAACTACTTCGAGAGTCGCAGAAGAGAGTAACAAACTTATTTCGGACATTATTATGACGCTCATCATACAAAAGCTAACAGCCACAGCAACAACAACTATGGCAACAACAATAGCAACAATAAGCAGAACCGCAACAACAACAGCAACCACAACAAAAGCCACAACAATGTCCGATGAGGTGACGTCCGCTCACGCACAACCATTTCATATGCCGCTACTGGAGGCATCGCATGCACGATATTTGAATTTTGTTGCCGATGGGCTTATCGATGATGGCAGTGGTGGTGGTGGCGTTGGCGGAGTAGTAGGTGGCGGCGGTGGCAGCTCAGTTCCTATAGAAGTTGACAACAGCAGCGAGGGAGCAGCGGCGGCCGCGGCTGCTGCTGCTGTGGCAGAAGACGACAGCGCACATCTGACATTTGTCATCGTCAAGTGTTTCATTATTGGTTTCATCATACTTGCCGCCATTTTGGGTAACATGCTGGTGATTGTGTCCGTTATGCGGCACAGGAAATTGCGGTGAGTTTGAGCCTGACGGCCATTTTGTTGTTGTTAAGCGGGAATATATGCGAGGGCGAGTGTGAGAGAGTGAAACGGGACACGCTCTCTCGGTTTTCATAGAGTTTTTCCGGTGCTTTCTTTTGTCACATTGTTTGTTTGCTGTTTGCGAGTACATATTATTTTTTGCTTTGTCTAGTTGGAATACTCTATAAAAAGAGGGTATATGGGTTAGCTAAGAAGTTTTGTAACGTCGTGTTGTTTGTTTAAATTATTAACAGTAGAGAAGATATCAATAAGACATCTTAATTTCATAAAGAAAAAAGCAATGTTAACCCATTAGAGAACCTATATGGAAGTTCAGCTTCATCAACTGTTCTCCTTTTCCAAGTATACAGACATCTTCTTCTGTTATCCTCGACTCCCAGTGGAGTAAAGGGCCTCCCTTTGGATGGTGTTGGTTTCATTCATAGTGATGTCTTCACGTGGATTTGGCACATCCAAAATCCTTGTGTCAGCTGCCGAAGCAGGAAGATTTCTCATATTAAGACGATTACCTCTAGGTGTAGGGCTTCCATTGTTGTTACTTTTCATGCTTGAACATCAATTGGTGCTAAAATCGATGGGTGATGAGGCCCGCGCCTAACCTGACGAGCAGACGCTTCAATTCATTCGCCTCTCAATGCGTACTCTCTTTAACCCTTAGACTTCATTCATCATGATGTCTTCGCGTGGATTTGGCACATCCAAAATCCGTGTGCCAGCTGCCGAAGCAGGAAGATTTCTCATATTAAGACGATAACCTCTTGGAGTAGTGTTTCCATTGTTCTTACTTTCCATGCTTGAACATCGATTGGTGTTAAAATCGATGGGTGATGAGGCCCGCGCCTTACCTATCGATCAGACGATCAGAAGTATGTTGGAATGGCCTAAAAAATCAGAACTCCCTCTCTTGTTAGCCCTGACCAAGACTTCCACACGGGATGGTTAACGTATCTTCATGAAGGTTGCTCAGGTTACCATGGTGCACTACGTGGAGGTAAGAGCAGGATTTGAGTGCTGAGTCTGCCGATAATAGGATACCATCGGAGACATCAGCACCCCAGGAGCATCCCATATAGACATCAATGATCACAAATTTCTTTTACAAAAAAAGTGTATCCCGCTGTAGATCCTCTCTCTAGCTCGCCATTTTTTTTTTGTCCGGCTTCCTTTTTTGTTTTTTGTGCTATTGAATTGTTAACGACAATGGCACAATGGCGGCCATTGTCACTGTCAGTGTCACTGTCACAGAGTTACAATGAGCGCACGTTCAAGGACACCAGGCAATGTGCACGGGGTGGGGGCTACTCTTTTGCTGACTTAGCTAGTCGCCTCTAAGTGCCGGGAATTGTGCGGCTTGGTTGCTGTTTGGCCAAAACCCTCCGTTAGCCGCAGGCACACTTGTGTTTTTGGCGTTAATCTTGCGCGTTTTTGTGCCCATTAATTTGTCATAATTTATCATATTTTTTGGTGCGCGGCAAGCAGCTCCAAAGGGCAGCAGGCAGGGGTTAGTAGTCGTCGTCGTAGCCTGGCGCTAACCCCACGCGATTAAACTTTTGCTCACGACATTGGGCCATTGAGTGATATGGCTCATAAATAATGCGACTGCTTAATTTCTTGACCTGCCCAAGTGCCATTTATCAGCGTAAAGGCAAAAAAAAAAAGAAGCGAGCAGAGCATAACAAGAAGGATTCTAGTCCTCTACGTGGACGGATGTGTTAAATGTGTACCAAATGTCAGAAACGTGCGTAATTACAACAAATTGTGAATGGAACAGCCTGATATAAATATAATGTGCGAAATGCTCATAGTCTAAACCGAAAGGGACCCCCTCCAAGCAGAAAACGCATATAAATTTGCCTGCTGTTATTTGTACTACTTAGCAGTGTTGGGAGTCGCTTTATGAGGCAGGGTGTCTATGTGTGTGTGTTTGTGTGTCGCCTATATAATTTGTTATATTTATGAATTGCCCAACACCCACGCACACACAGGTAGGCATAGATGAGCTTATGTGGGCGTATGTGTGAGACCTCGTTACTATATGTGTGTGTGTGTGTGTGTGTGTTTACATGTTTCTGTTGTAAATTCATATGCTTGACATTTGGTACATTTAAATAACATAAAATGCGCCCTAACACTTAGCAGCACTGAGACAAGCCTACTCACACATACTGACTCTCCCACACTCACACGTAGCAACGCCATGTTAGAGATGAGCTCGTGTTTCAATTTTGAGTCACGAGTTTGCGTGAGCGGTTTGTGCAGCGAAACTATCTTTTATAATGAATATTAAGGAATATTTTGATAAATTACTTTTCTAGAAAGTGAATACAATTAAGGCTAAACTCTTTATTTCAAAAAGTTATTTATTACGGCTGTAATAAACCCCCAGGGTGGGGACTCATTGCCAATAGTGACATAAAAACTTCAAGTCTGTCAGAACACGATTCTGAAAATAGTGCGCAATTGGCCCAGGGATTATGCAAAGCTAAGATTATACAGCCTAATAATGTTGATCTAGTAAGGGACTCAATCGAAAAAGCTACTCATAAATTTCACCATAAGCGTTTAATAATATCCGGGAGCTTGCTCCCCACTTCTAGAATAAGTCAGTTTTTCAGCGTTGGTTTTATTCATCAGTTCATATAGGTTTTTTTTTTTGTTATTATTCCTCCATTGAGCATTTTATTTAGATTTAGTTTTATATTTATTGTTATGTTATAGTTGGACATTTAAAAAACTCATAAACACTTACTTGTGCATATTATCCTATTGTTTTATAATAATGTTATTTCAATAAAAATTAATAATTGAATGAATTTTAATATGTTATGTGAGTATTGTATTGCAAAAAATAAAAGCGAAATAAAATGTTATCGATTTATTTGCGGGCAAGAATTATTCGAATAAAGGATAAATATAGGGGTTGGTAAAATTTGTTTTGGGTCGAAGGAAGATTGCAATTTTGGTCGTATGTGTTAAATAAACTTTTTTGTTGGGGTCGCGGAATCCATTTTCTATTCAAGTCCTTTTTACATAATTTAAATTTATTCTCTGAATGAAAAAGTATAGTTGCAGCTCTTTTATTTTATTTTACTTTTATTTTTTTAAATGTAGGTCTTAGAATTATCCATAGAATCAAAATCAAAATGACCTCCAACGATTTGAACGTCCCAACCAAATATACCAAAATATTTTAATACGCGTCTTGAATCAAAGAAATATTTTATTTTTAATGGTTTTGTAGTTCATTTTTATTAAATTTAAAAAAATATTTTACTTAAAAGCAAAAATTGATAAAAATATGGCGTACGTAAAGTCGAGCGGGGACGACTTTGGGATACCCTGTACCACTAGCTTGCAGTAAAATTCGGTTCCTTCACAAAAAACCAAAAACAGAAGAATTTTTAAGCAAACATTTTTTTTTTGACAGATCGTTTCTATGGGAGCTATATGATATAGTCCACCGATTTCAATAAAATTTGACATAGTGCTTTAATATATTTAAAAAGATCTGAATGCCGAATTTAGTTCAAATATCTTTACAAACAAACGAAACACATCGAATTTTGTATAAAAATCGTTTTTTTTGGACCGATTGGTACTATGGGAGCTATATGATATAGTCAACCGATTTTGATTAAATTTAGTACATTGCTTAGGAACTATAAAAAACTCACGAATATCAAATTTGGTCCCAATATCTTAACAAACAAACGAAACACAACAAATTTTGTAAAAAAATCGATTTTTGGAAGATCGGCCCCATGGGAGCTATATGATATAGTCAACCGATTTTAATCAAATTTAGCACATTGCTTAAGTACTCTAAACCATTTCCGAAATCGCCAAATCTAGTTACGATATCTTTATTAAAAAACAAAATATACCGAATTTTGATTTAAAAAAGTTATTTTGGCCGATCGGTCCTATGCGATCTATATGATATAGTCAACCGATTTTGATGAAATTTGTTACAGTACTTGGGAACCATAAAAAACTTTTGAATACCAAATTTGGTTACGATATCTTCATGAGCAAACGAATTATCCATCTATAACCTTTTTTTTGTCGAGGTCGTCTCAAACACCCATATGGGAGCTATATAATTTATCCCCAATATCAAAAAAATAAAATAAACTTGTCTCCTATGGAATAATATGGGATCTAATGTGAAAGTTTGGTTACTATCTCTTACTATCTCTGAGATCTAGGCGTTCAAACGGACAAACGGACGGACGGACAGACGGACATGGGTATATCGACTTCTCTAGTCACCCTGATGATATTCTAGGTAACTTTGGGGTGTCTCCGACGTCTCCTTCTATATGTTACATACATTTTCGGCTTGCACAAACTTAATATACTCTTTGTACCATACGGTGCAGGGTATAAAAAATACAGTCTAATTTTCCTTTTGTGAATTTGATCCGAAGCAGAATATTGGCTCGTTATTTAGAAATACATTATTAGAGTGTACTTAAAAAATATCCGTATTGTAGGGAAAATTGTTGTTAGTTATTTCGTTTTTTTTTTCAAAATCCTTTATTATTATAACCCTAGAAGATAACCTTTTTTATGCAATTTGAAAAATATTTTTCTCAGCACCTCAGTGGCACACTTCCCAGAAAAGTCAGGATTGCTGAATTTGAAACCATATAAAATATAGTCAAAAGAAACTAGTAAAAGACAATTGATTATTTTTTTTTAATTGTTATTGGGGTGTTCCAAGCCAATATTTCAGAAAAAAGATCTATAATCCGCAATAATCAGATCATTTGAAATTTATAAAAATAAGCATTTTACAGACAATTTTCCATAGAGCTTAAAATGACCATTAATAAAAAAAGTTATGTAAGCTGCCTTCAAAAATCTATAAAAATTGAAACGGAAAAACGGAAAAAAAACATGATCATGTCATTAGTAAAAATTGTGAAAATTTATTGATTTTGAATTAAACTGAGCATTAGAATTAATTTAAAAAAAATACAAATTTAATTGCTCAAGAATTCAAAATTTTGATTTTTTGTGATCGGTTTTTCTTGTTCGCCATACTTAAAATGAATTGTTACGGAAAATATAGGAAATATTCGACAAAAATACAGAAAAATGCACTAAAAACATTTTATCTTGGAATTTTTAGGATTTAGTGTTTAGGAATACCTTAGTGAATTTGTAGTTTTGCGTTTTGACTATAATGCATGAAACAAAAATTGTCATTCACTTGAAACTTGGTTCAGTTGTTCGGGAAGAGTGTACCAACACAACAAAACAAAAAGTCGATAATCGAAAATACGTTGCCCGCGAAATTTGAAAAATCGCCTTACTTTTTAAAACACCTCGTATGCGTCCAAGTCGAGCAATTTCAAAAGTAAATCGGATTATCGCACCCTATGCAATACAATCGATTTTTTTCACATTTTTCTAACAAACCTTTGACTGGGTGCATTGTGCTTTCTGGCAGGCATAGAGCTTCTTAGCACTCACAACTTTATTGCTTTCTTCTTCGAGATTCTATGCCACCCGAAGAGGGTAGGATTTGTACTCAATTCCAGACAATCTTTCCCTCCTATATCTGCAATATCTCACAAGTAACTCAGAATACTCCTAATGAAATTGTTGTTAAATTTATAGAGTGCCCTGAAATCATTTATATTAGAGTAATAAAAACAGTGTGAAAAAATACCTCCATAAATTAACGCAGCATTGTTTTAATTTTTTTATTATATTTTAGCTCTAGTGTGCCTAAACAAAAAATTTGTCCTTAAATCTTGAAAAAAACAAATCCCTTATTTTCACCTACGAGTCTTAAGATTTAATTAATCATGCTTGCTTTATTTTTTCTTACCAACAAAATAAAGCAAGTCATTTTTTTTTCCATTCTTCTATGATAAATTAAAAATTAATTCGGTTTGTGCATTGCATTTGTTAGACCCAAGCACGCACAAATCACGCAAAGCATGGGAATTTGAAAACCAACTACATCGTGTCACGAAAAGGTCAGCCATACCAACCCATACCAACACCCAACCCTTATAAACCCTCATGCAGAAACACATTCTTGGAAGGATGCCTGCTCTTGCCTGATGGCGTTCAATGTCAAGGCAAGAAGACTATTAAGCGAACATAAAAAAACGCTCTGTTGCCGCAGTTAGTACACCGAGACGTATACGCAATACGCACGAGAAGGCAGCATCTGAATTAGCAGGTTGAGACAGAGAGACAGACCAAAAAGGTAGTTAGAAAGACCGACGGAGAGACAGTCAGACGAAAGGGGAGACAGACAGACAGACAGACAGACGTACACCTGACATTTGTGGGGCTCATTTATTTTGGAGGGCGACGCAATTTAGGCTCTCTCTGACCCTGACTATTTACTGTTGCCATATTTATCTCGAGCTCTTCTTTGCTGCTTCGCTGCGCTTTGTTGTTGTCTTTTATTGTATGTATACATATACGAGTGTGTGAGTGTGTGTGTGTGTGCATGCGTGTGTTTTTGCACTTCCGTACCGTATTTTGCCTTTTATGTCTTGTTCTTGTTCTTCATCTTCTTTTTTCCGCCTTCTGCTCTGTTACGCAGTTTAAATCATCATGGAAAATTAAACCTAATTACGAAACTAGCTACATGCATTCGTACTTTCCGCATTCTTTTGAAGATTCTCTACTGTTTGATACAGATTGCGTGTACACTGAGAGAAATTTCAGGGCACTAAAATAGTTTTTAAATAATCAAAAAAAAAGTTTAGGTTTTATATATAAAATGGTTTAAATATACTTGATATTAATACATCATTATCATCAGAAGTTTTTACAGCCCAGGTCGGGCCAAAAACGCCTAAAGTTTTTTCTCTTATGAAAACGGGACTTTGGCTACTGTTCTCCAGAGACGAACTCCTATCTTCGCAGAGTCCACGTGGACATCTATCCACCGTAACCGCGGACACTCTTTTTGTTTCGTTTCCAAAACGTTCCGCTCTTAGTATTCTAGATAGTATGTTATTAATCAAAAGATGAAGGTAGATTTTATAGTAATTTTTTTATCGATGATCTATCTAAGATTTTTATGGAAGTGCTTGATTGGTCAATTGATTGGACGTCAATCATTTGAAAAAGGAAAGAACTTGTTCTCTAGATACGAGGGCTGTTTTTGACTTATTAAATAAAAGATTAACTTTTATTTTTTTAATTGTTGCATTTACCACGATAATTTTATTTCACCATTTTTTAAATTTATTGATTACTTGATATTAATTGGTTTTCGCAAGTTCGCTAATCGATTCGAATTTCATACCGCCCAGCTTTTTCTTTCTGTATCCAAGGTGCCAGATCCCAATTAATATAAACTATTACCATGGTATGTGCCGTCGAGCTTATGATCAAGTTTCAGAAACTGGCAACAACAGGTTATCTCTTCTTGAAATCAAATTTAATTTATTAATATGTAATAAAATGAAAGACAATAAATTTAAATAAAGAAACCTGAAATGAATCGAAATAAAATGAAATGAAATTAAATTAAAAGAAATTAAAAGTAAAGAAATAAATTGACATAAAATTTCATGTTATTTTATTACATGAAATGAATAAAAATGAATATGAAATGAATATGAAATGAATATGAAATGAATATGAAATGAATATGAAATGAATATGAAATGAATATGAAATGAATATGAAATGAATATGAAATGAATATGAAATGAATATGAAATGAATATGAAATGAATATGAAATGAATATGAAATGAATATGAAATGAATATGAAATGAATATGAAATGAATATGAAATGAATATGAAATGAATATGAAATGAATATGAAATGAATATGAAATGAATATGAAATGAATATGAAATGAATATGAAATGAATATGAAATGAATATGAAATGAATATGAAATGAATATGAAATGAATATGAAATGAATATGAAATGAATATGAAATGAATATGAAATGAATATGAAATGAATATGAAATGAATATGAAATGAATATGAAATGAATATGAAATGAATATGAAATGAATATGAAATGAATATGAAATGAATATGAAATGAATATGAAATGAATATGAAATGAATATGAAATGAATATGAAATGAATATGAAATGAATATGAAATGAATATGAAATGAATATGAAATGAATATGAAATGAATATGAAATGAATATGAAATGAATATGAAATGAATATGAAATGAATATGAAATGAATATGAAATGAATATGAAATGAATATGAAATGAATATGAAATGAATATGAAATGAATATGAAATGAATATGAAATGAAATGAAAAGAACTGAATTTAAAAGGAATTAATACAACTGATGAAACAAAAAGACATGAGTTAAATAAAATTAAATTAAATGAGTGAAATGACATGAAACTAACGGATATGAGGAGAAATGAAGTAGAGAAGAGAAGAAATTGAATTGGAATAAAATGAAATAAACTGTAATGGAGTGAATCGGAATGGAATATAATGGAAATGAATGCATTGAAATAAAATGAAATTTATAATAGATATGAAATGTGATGAAGTAAAATGAAATGAAATGGAATTTAATAAAATGAGCAGATATGAATTCAATTGAATTCAAATAAAATGAAATGGAATGGAATGGAATGAAGTGAGGAGATACGAATTGAATTGAAATCGAATAGTATTTATCATAAAGGGTTTTTCAATAAGAGCGCTACAAAAGTTTTTTAAATATAACAAAAACGGTTTTGGATATCAATGAAATTCTTTATTCCTTTGAAAATTCATTGGATGCCATAATGTATGGAACTTGATTCTGTTGCATGGCTACAACGGGTACGCTTTCAGAAGTCCAGACGCTGAACCCAATTTTCGACTGTTTTCAAACATAAATCGAACGATACTGCTGCAATTTCACGTTCGATATTCGTACGAAGCTCATCAATCGTCGCTGGCTTGTTGGCATTGACCGTAGACTTGACGTAGCCCCACAAGAAATAGTCAAACGGTGTCAAATCGCACGATCGAGGCGGCCAATTGACTGGGCCATTTTGTGAGATAACACGTTCATCAATAAATCGATAAATGTCACACATTCGCTATGTGGCTTGTGGCGCCATCCTGTTGAAACCACATATTGTCCCAGTCCATATCATCCAATTCGGGCCAAAAATATTTGGTTATCATTGAGCAGTAGCGATTCCCATTGACAGTAAAGTACCGGGGACTCATGGAGTACGTGTGGATTGCTGCCTGACCAATAACTTATATTTTGCTTATTGACGAAGTCATTTAGTCAGAAATGAGCCTCATCGCTGAAGATAATTTTTCGATGAAAATCCGGATCATTTTCAAGTGGTTGCTCAGCCCAATTCACGAAAATACGACGCTTCTGGTGGTCAAGCGGCTTCAGTTCTTGCGTCAATTTGATCTTGTATGGATGTTGGCCAAGATCTTTTCGCAAAATTCGCCACAATGACGTCACAGAGATGCCCAACGCTTGAGAACGACGTGTCAAAGACTAATTTGGGTCTTCCTCAATTGATGTGCTAGTGGCAGCAATATTCTCGACACTACGGGCACTTTTTTGTCTCACTGGCACGGGAACATTTTGTTCTGTGCCTGATGTTAAGAGAGAGGGGAAAAAAATGGCGTCGTTTGCTGTCCCTATCGGTCTACTTTTGTAGCGTCCCTATTGAAAAACCTGATATATGTGGTATACTTAAGACAAAATATTTGCCTATTTCATTATATGTACGGACTTAGTAATCCCTATTCTTCTCGGATATGTTTTCGCTAACTCGAGCCCACTAGAATAAAGCCGATGAGTTCCATATAGGTTCAATGCTCCCACATTTTTCTCTCTGTGTACCCGTTGATAGTTGAGTATTTGCTAAAGTTCCCTTGAAGCTTCTCCTTAAGGTCTAGTCCATGTTGTTGAATGTAGGTTCAAATTTCCCACACTTTTCTTTCTGCGTTTTTACGATAGTTAAGTATTTGCTAAAGTTTTCGTGCAGCTACTCCATAAAGTCCAGTCCAAGCTGTTCTATTTTGGGCTCAATATTCCCAAACTTTTCTCTCTGTGTACCCGTTGATAGTTGAGTATTTGCCAAAGTTTTCGTGCAGCTACTCCTAAAGGTCTCTGGTCCATGTTTTTTTCTAGTAATCTGAGCTAATTTAACAGCAAATTTTATTAGCAGGTAATTGAACTCTTTGCCCCCCCGTCAGATGCTGCCTCCCTCAGCTGTGGCTGCGAATTAAAGGTCATAAAAGGCTCTATAAATTAGTCTCTAAGCACTGGCTAAACGCTTAATGTGTGGCCTAGCTAATTATGGGCAATATGTTGGGCTTAACTGGCAATTTGTGTGAAGCTGGCAAGGAACCGCATACAAAAAAAATCCAAAAGAAAAACCCGCACAAATCACTTCCCAGTTGGGTTTACTTAAGCAAAGTTGGCTAATCTTCTTGGTGTCTGCTTTAATCTTGTGCGTTAAGGTTTTTTTTTATATTTTTTTGGCATCAGTTTTAGCTGGAAACACTTTAACCCATATTAATGCTGTTAGTCCGGCTTAATAAGTTGTCACGCGTACGACGTTGGGTTCTGACCTTCTAAGACATCAAAACTGTCCAAACTGCCCACGCTTTTATTTTTATTTTTACTTTGATTCTTTACATTGTAATCGGCTTTATGGGACGCCTCAATTACATTTTCATTTTGCTTTTGATGTGGGTGTTTTGCTTTACTGTACTTTGTGGTACTTTGTGGAAAACTCAGCTTGTGCTTGGCTCCGGGCCCGGCCCGGCCCGGGGAGCCGTTGTCAGTTGTCGTCGCCTATTTTGTCGGTACTGTAATTAGGTTTGCAAACTGGCCAGTTCAATGGCCGCCTAGTCGTCGAAACTGAATTATTATAATGAAATTGACGCGTGCGTTTTGGCTTATTTAAAGTTTGAAATTAAAGCCGCAATTACTTTTGGCAGTCTGCAAAATGCGCATATTGCGTATACGCCGTGTGCAAATAATTGACTTAATGTTTTGCGGTGTGCCATGTTCCTGATTCCTGTGGCTATGGTCCTACGCATTTATTAATTAACTCATTAAACAATGAAACCCACTTATGAATTCATGGAACCGAGGCAAAAAACCGCTCCGCTCCGAAAGTGTGCAAAAGTAGAACGACGGCGTCACATGCGGCGTATGCGTAACGCGCAAACTTTCAAGCAGCAACAAATCCAAGAGACAAGTGATTAAAGTCATAACTGTCTGTCATGCCGCGTTTTCGGATGTTGTATATTATTTTTTTTTATCTTCTTTGTTTTCGGGGTGTACGAAAATGAATTTAAAATGATTTAAGTTTGCTCAGTAAATCAGAAAAAACTTTTAAGCCACTGTACTTTTGCGGCTGCATTATTCATGCAGCTTTTTATTAGGGATTCTAATCTTTGCAAATTTCTCAAGGCGCTGCTACGTCGTAGGCGGTTTTTTGGGAGTTGATGTGCAATTTTAAAAAGGCTTTCTCTGTCTGGGACTATGATTAAATACAAATCCTCAGACCGTTTGACGCCATTACATTATATTTGCTGGCGAAGTTTAAGAAATAGAAAATTGATATAATTTTTTTCTGCTGATAAGTTTATAGATTTCCAATTCCTTAGAACAAAATTAATTTACTATTGAGAATTTTTAAATTAATTTCCGATTAAATGAGATACAAAATATATAGATTGGTATCTTGGTTAGGCTAAAAATACACAATTTATAGCATATTTTCAGGCTGCATTATAAGTACTTTGGAACTATGAATGCTGGAAATTTGTTATATTTTATAATAGTGAGCCCGGCAGACTTTGTCCTGCCCAAACTTTTTGTATACTCTTAAAGTGAATAAACATCGTAAGATTCTCTAGTTAGCTTATCTGTAAAAATATAAGATTTTTAAATTGGTTTGCAGCTCGATTCACACTTGCACCATTATTACTCGAATGTCGCACTTCACGGGTCTGTCTTAGCCGAATTCTTTCACGTTCATTGCCATCTTCACAATCCTGGGATGTATGATTAGATTGATAATTAATTTGATTCGTTGCATTTCTTCCAATTGAAATACATCATGCATTGATCGATTAGGAGACGGGATTCCCAATTCTCCTAATGCTTTATTGGTCATCGCCAAGCATAGATCTTCAATATGAATTAAGACTTCATTGTAAACT
>JBAMAX010001079.1:0-37995 GCA_037043745.1 Chymomyza amoena
GTTTACAATGAAGTTTCAATTCATATTGAAGATGTATGCTTGTCATAGCTGATAAAGCATTGGGACAATTGGGAATGCCGTCTCCTAACCGATCAATGCTTGATGTATTTTATAATAATTGGAAGAAATGCAAGGAATCAAATTAATTATAAATTTAATCATACTGCCCAGGAACGTGAAGATCGCAAAGAACGTGAAAGAATTCGGTTAAGACAGACCCGTGAAGCGCGACATTCGACTAATAATGGTGCAAGTTGGATCGAGCTGCAAACCAATCTAAAAGTCTTTTATTTTTAAAGATAAGCTAACTAGAGAATCTTGCGATGTTTATTTACTTTAAGAGTATACAAAAAGTTTGGGGAGGACAACGTCTGCCGGGCTCACTAGTTTACTATAAAATATAACAAATTTCCAGCACCTTTCATTCATTGCAGCTAGTTCCAAAGTACTTATAATGCAGCCTGAAAGAATTCTATAAATTGGGTATTTTTTAGCCTAACCAAGACACCAATCTATGTATTTTGTATCTCATTTAATCGGAAATTAAATTCATAATTCTAGTAAATAAATTTTTTTCGATGGAATTGGAAATCTATCAACTTATCAGCAGAAAATAAATTCCTTGCATTTTTTATTGCTTGAACTTGTGACGCAAATATAAATAAATGGCGTCAAACGGTCTGAGGATTTGTATTTAATCATAGTCCCAGACAGAGAAAGCCTTTTTAAAATTGCACATCAACTCCCAAAAAACCGCCTACGACCTAGCAGCGCCTTAAGAAATTTGCAAAGATTAGAATCCCTAATAAAAAGCTGCATGAATAATGCAGCCGCAAAAGTACAGTAGCTTAAAAGTTTATTTTCTGATTTACTAGGCAAATTTAAATCATTTTAAATTCATTTTCGTACACCCCGAAAACAAAGAAGATAAAAAAATATATACAACATCCGAAAACGCGGCATGACAGACAGTTATGACTTTAATCACTTGTCTCTTGGATTTGTTGCTGCTTGAAAGTTTGCGTGTTACGCATACGCCGCATGTGACGCCGTCGCATCGTTCTACTTTTGCACACTTTCGGAGCGGAGCGGTTCTTTGCCTTGGTTCCATGAATTCATAAGTGGGTTTCATTGTTTAATGAGTTAATTAATAAATGCGTAGGACCATAGCCACAGGAATCAGGAACATGGCGCACCGCAAAACATTAAGTCAATTATTTGCACACGGCGTATACGCAATATGCGCATTTTGCAGACTGCCAAAAGTAATTGCGGCTTTAATTTCAAACTTTAAATAAGCCAAAACGCACGCGTCAATTTCATTATAATAATTCAGTTTCGACGACTAGGCGGCCATTGAACTGGCCAGTTTGCAAACCTAATTACAGCTCCGACAAAATAGGCGACGACAACTGACAACGGCTCCCCGGGCCGAGCCGGGCCGGGCCCGGAGCCAAGCACAAGCAGAGTTTTCCACAAAGTACCACAAAGTACAGTAAAGCAAAACACCCACATCAAAAGCAAAATGAAAATGTAATTGAGGCGTCCCATAAAGCCGATTACAATGTAAAGAATCAAAGTAAAAATAAAAATAAAAGCGTGGGCAGTTTGGACAGTTTTGATGTCTTAGAAGGTCAGAACCCAACGTCGTACGCGTGACAACTTATTAAGCCGGACTAACAGCATTAATATGGGTTAAAGTGTTTCCAGCTAAAACTGATGCCAAAAAAATATAAAAAAAAACCTTAACGCACAAGATTAAAGCAGACACCAAGAAGATTAGCCAACTTTGCTTAAGTAAACCCAACTGGGTAGTGATTTGTGCGGGTTTTTCTTTTGGATTTTTTTGTATACGTTTCCTTGCCAGCTTCACACAAATTGCCAGTTAAGCCCAACATATTGCCCATAATTAGCTAGGCCACACATTAAGCGTTTAGCCAGTGCTTAGAGACTAATTTATAGAGCCTTTTATGACCTTTAATTCGCAGCCACAACTGAGGGAGGCAGCGTCTGACGGGGGGCAAAGAGTTCAATTACCTGCTAATAAAATTTGCTGTTAAATTAGCTCAGATTACTAGAAAAAAACATGGAGCAGAGACCTTTAGGAGTAGCTGCACGAAAACTTTGGCAAATACTCAACTATTATCGGGTACACAGAGAGAAAAGTGTGGGTATATTGAGCCCAAAATAGAACAGCTTGGACTGGACCTTTGGAGTAGCTGCAAGAAAACTTTAGCAAATACTCAACTATCAACGGATACACAGAGAGAAAAATGTGGGAGCATTGAACCTATATGGAACTCATCGGCTTTATGCTAGTGGGATGTTTTTATTTGGCTCAAGTTAGCGAAAACATCTGGGAGAAGAATAAGGATTACTAAGCCCATAAATGTAATAAAATAGGCAAATATTTTGTCTTAAGTATACCACATATATCGGGGTTTTCAATACGGACAAAAGTAGACCGATAGGGACAGCATACGACGCCATATTTTTTCTCTCCCTCTGGACATCATTTCGTCTAGTGGAATAATTTGAATCCGTCTGAAGACAGTCCAAAATGTTCCCGTGCTTGTGAGACAAAAAAGTCGAGAATAATGCTGCCACTAGCGCATCAATTTAGGAAAACCCAAATCAGTCTCTCACACGTAGTTCTCAAGCTTTGGGCATCTCTGTGACGTCATTGTGGCGAATTTTGCGAAAAGATCTTGGACTACATCCTTACAAGATCAAATTGACTGGAGCCGCTTAACCGCCAGAAACGTCGTATGTTCGTGAATTGGGCTGAGCAACAACTTGAAAATGATCCGGATTTTCATCGAAAAATCATCTTCAGCGATGGGGCTTATTTCTGACTGAATAATGACTTCGTCAATAAGCAAAATATGCGTTATTGGTTAGGCAGCAATCCACACTTACTCCATGAGTCACCATTGCATCCCGAAAAAATTACGGTTTGGTGCGTTTATGGGCCGGCGGCGTCATTGGGCCGTACTTCTTCCGTGATGATCAAGACCGGCACGTTACTGTGAATGGGAATCGCTACCGCTCAATGATAACCGAACATTTTTGGCCCGAATTGGATGATATGGACTTGGACAATATGTGGTTTTAACAGGACGGCGCCACAAACCACATAGCGAATGTCACGATTTATTGGTGAACGTGTTATCTCAAGAAATGACCCAGTCAATTGACCGCCTCGATCGTGCGATTTGACGCCGTTAGACTATTTCTGTACGGCTATGTCAAGTCTATGGTCTATGTCAACAAGACAGCGACGATTGATTAACTTCGTACGAATATCGAACGTGAAATTGCAGCAGTATCGGCCGATTTATGCTTGAAAACAGTCGAAAATTGGGTTCAGCGTCTGGACTTCTGCAAGCGTACCCGTGGTGGCCATGCAACAGAAATTGAGTTCCATACATAATGCCATCGAATGTACTTTCACAGGAATAAAGAATTTCATTGATATCCAAAACCGTTTTTGTTTAATTATAAATACTTTTGTAGCGCTCTTATTGAAAAACCCTTTATGAAAAATACTATTCAATTTCATTTCAATTCGAATCTCCTCACTACATTCCATTCCATTTCAATTCAATTGAATTCATATCTGCTCATTTCATTAAATTCCATTTCATTTCATTTACTCCATCACATTTCATCTTATATATAAAATTCTCGTGTCACAATTTTATGTTCCTTCTAAGCTTACTTACTCACGAACGGCTGAACCGATTTGGCTAATTTTGGTCTTGAAATGTTCGTGGAAGTCCAAGGATTGTTTAGGGTTAGAAAATCTAACAAAATTGCGACGCAAATACTAAAAAGGACAATTTGATTTTCCAATACAATTTTTTTTTAATTTAAGTTAGCATTGTGTACATTGTCAGATTAACTAATATTTTTTAGTTAATTGTTTTTGTCGAAAGGAATCACAAAAATTATAAACGTTATAAATTTTATTTTATTGAAGCACACAAAATTTCATGAAAATCGGTCCAGCCGTTTCGGAGGAGTATGGTAACTAACATTTTGAAACTTGAATTTTATATATAAGAAGAAACTTATGTTTTACGTGCTATCGGTGTTCTCATAGAACGAGTCGATGAATTTCAAATCTGATTTTTGCGTGTGTTAGAGGTCAATGCGGAGGTTTTAAGCCTATTGGGATGTGTTTGTGTGAATTGGTTCGTGAGATATACGCATTTTTGTGAATATTGGTTTTTGTGTGAACATACTCCTCCGAAGCGGCTAGACCGATCCTCATGAAATTTTATGTGTTTATTGGGCAGGTCTGAGAATCGGCCAACATCTATTTTTCATACCCCTAGGAGATAAGGGTTGCCACTCTAACATTCTGGCAAATCAAGTGAATTTAAAAACTCGGTAGGATAATTTACAATTTTAGAAATTAATATTGATTTAGTTATTCCTTTCCAAGAAAGTTTTCTTAAGAAGAAAGGAATTCTGCGACTTTTTGCTTACAATTCATGTTTTGATTTCTGTATAAAATGCATATGATCAGATCAATATTTGCACATTATGCAATTTCGTGAATTCGCCACAAAAATAAATCATTGGAAGAAAATAAAGATCTAGACGAGCGAGCGAAGCGAGCGTGCCCGAGCCGGCTAGTATCTATTATAAATTTCAGAGTATTTTATTTTATTTAATTTTATCATTTCCATTATATTCCATTCCGATTTACTCCATTCAGTTTATTTCATTTTATTCCAATTCAATTTCTTCTCTTCTCTCTTTCATATCTTCTCATATCCGTTAATTTCATGTCATTTCACTCATTTAATTTCATTTTATTTAACTTATGTCTTTTCGTTTCATTTCAGTTGTAATAATTCCCTTTAATTTCAGTTCTTTTTATTCAATTTTAGTTCATTTAAGTTATTTTCATTTCATATTTTTTCAAGTCATTCCATGTCATTTCATGTCGTTCCATGTAATTTCATGTCATTTCTTGTCATTTCATATTCATTTCATATTCATTTCATATTCATTTCATATTCATTTCATATTCATTTCATATTCATTTCATATTCATTTCATATTCATTTCATATTCATTTCATATTCATTTCATATTCATATTCATTTCATATTCATTTCATATTCATTTCATATTCATTTCATATTCATTTCATATTCATTTCATGTCATTTTATGTCATTTTATGTCATTTCATGCCATTTCGTGTCATTTCGTTTCATTTCGTTTCATTTCGTGTAATAAAATAATATGAAATTTTATATTGTATCAGTTCATTTCTTTCCTTTTAATTTAATTTATTTTCATTTCATTTTATTTCGTTTCATTTTTGTTTTTTTTATTTAATTGTATTTCCTTTCATTTTATCAAATTTCTTTTCATTTCATATTCCTAAATTAAATTTTATTTCAAGAACATACCATGGTAGTATTTTATTAATTGGGCTACAAATTTCGGTACTATTTTCTGATCTGGCACCTTGGATACAGAAAGAAAAAGCTGGGTGGGATGAAATTCGAATCGATTAGCGATCTTGCGAAAAACAATTATTTACAAGGAATCAATAAATTGTAAAAATGGTGAAATAAAATTATCGTGGTAAATGCATCAATTAAAAACAATAAAAGGTAGTCATTTATTTATAAAGTCAAAAACTGCCCAAGCATCTAGAGAGCAAGTTCTTTCGGTTTCCGAATAATCAAGCACTTCCATAGAAATTTAGCTTTCTTTTAGTCAAGGACCTCTGTTTAAACTTTTGTATTCTCATCTAAGATAGATTATCAATAAAAAATTACTATAAAATCTACCTTCATCTTTTGATTAATAACAATGTGCATTAAGATAGTAATAGTATTCTAGATATAGAATACTAAGAGTGGAAAGTTTTGAAAAAGGAACACGGGGATATCTGCGGGTACGGCGGATATGTGGAGTAGACGAGGACGCTACGATGATAGGAGTTCGTAACTGAAGACCAATAGCCAAAGACTGTGATAATAGAAAACAAAAAAATGGAGCGGTTTTGGCCCGACCTGGACTGTAAAAACCACTGATGTTGATGAGGATGAATTACTTACTATCAAGTATATTAAAATCAATTTGTATCTAAAAATTTAATTTTTTTTTACTATTTGAAAACTATTTAGTGCCCTGAAATTTCTCTCAGTGCACACGCAATCTGTATCAAACAGTTGAGAATCTCCAAAAGAATGTGGAAAGTACGAATGCATGTAGCTAGTTTCGTAATTAGGTTTAATTTTCCATGATGATTTAAACTGCGTAACAGAGCAGAAGGCGGAAAAAAAAGAAGATGAAGAAGAACAGAAGCATAAAAGGCAAAATACGGTACGGAAGTGCAAAAACACACGCATGCACACACATACTCACACACTCACACACTTGTATATGTATACATACAATAAAAGACAACAACAAAGCGCAGCGAAGCAGCAAAGAAGAGCTCGAGATAAATATGGCAACAGTAAATAGTCAGGGTCAGAGCCTAAATTGCGTCGCCCTCCAAAAAATAAATGAGCCCCACAAATGTCAGGTGTACGTCTGTCTGTCTGTCTGTCTGTCTGTCTCCCCTTTCGTCTGTCTGTCTCTCTGTCCGTCTTTCTAACTACCTTTTTGGTCTGTCTCTCTGTCTCAACCTGCTAATTCAGATGCTGCCTTCTCGTGCGTATTGCGTATACGTCTCGGTGTACTAACTGCGGCAACAGAGCGTTTTTTTATGTTCGCTTAATAGTCTTCTTGCCTTGACATTGAACGCCATCAGGCAAGAGCAGGCAGGCATCCTTCCAAGAATGTGTTTCTGCATGAGGGTTTATAAGGGTTGGGTGTTGGTATGAGTTGGTATGGCTGACCTTTTCGTGACACGATGTAGTTGGTTTTCAAATTCCCATGCTTTGCGTGATTTGTGCGTGCTTGGGTCTAACAAATGCAATGCACAAAACCGAATTAATTTTTAATTTATCATAGAAGAATGGAAAAAAATGACTTGCTTTATTTTGTTGGTAAGAAAAAATAAAGCAAGCATGATTAATTAATCTTAAGACTCGTAGGTGAAAATAAGGGATTTGTTTTTTTCAAGATTTAAGGACAAATTTTTGTTTTAAGCAAACTGGAGCTTGAGTATAAAAAAAATTTTAGACAGTTATTTTGCGGCGTTAATTTATGGAGGTCTTTTTTCACGCTCTTTTTATTACTCTAATATTAATGATTTCAATATACTCTGTAAATTTAACAAGAATTTCATTAGGAGTATTCTGAGTCAGTTGCGAGGTATTGCAGACATATGTAGGAGGGAAAGATTGTCTGGAATTGAGTGCGAATCCTTCTCTCTTCGGGTCGCATAGAATGTCGAAGAAGAAAGCAGTGAAGTTGTGAGTGCTAATGGCTGCCAGAAAGCACAATATATCCCAGTCAAGGTTTGTTAAAAAAATGGGAAAAAAGTCGATTGTATTGCATAGGGTGAGATATTTAGATTTTCTTTGGAATTTGCTCGATTTGGATGTATTCATATATATAATCAAAACGAAAAACTACAAATTTGGTATGGTATTCCTAAACACGAAATCCTAAAAAATTTAAGATACATTTTTATACCCTGTACCGTATGGTACCAAGGGTATATTAAGTTTGTGCAAGCCGAAAATGTATGTAACATATAGAAGGAGACGTCGGAGACACCCCAAAGTTACCTAAAATATGATCAGGGTGAATAGAGAAGTCGATATACCCATGTCCGTCTGTCCGTCTGTACGTGTGAACGCCTAGATCTCAGAGATGGTAAGAGCTAGATTTACCAAACTTTCACATTAGATCCCATATTATTCCATAGGAGGCAAGTTTATTTAATTTTTTTGATATCGAGGATAAATTATATAGCTCCCATGGGGGTGTTTGAGACGACCTCGACAAAAAAAAGCGTTTTAGATGAATAATTCGTTTGTTTATGAAGATATCGTAACGTAATTTGGTATTCGAAATGACGACTTTAGGATACCCTGTACCACTAGCTTGTAATAAAGTCCGATTTCTTCACAAAAAACCAAAAACAGAAGAATTTTTATATTACCATACCATTATTATATACCCATACGGTACAGGGTATAAAAATATTAAATTAAATAAAATGCCAAAAATCATGCTGGAGGGAAAACTCCAAAAGACCAGGGACCGTAATATTTAAAATAAAGATTTTGAAATAATTATTTTTTTTTATTTTTTTATTCAAATCAATGTTTAAATCTTATTTTTCACATAAAAATAAAAAATACTGGGCAATTTTTTATTTAAAAATTGAAAATAAGGCTACTCTGCAATTTTTATAATAAGAATCAAAAATAAAAGTTATGGCGTAAGTTTTATTTTAAAAATTGAAAATAAAAATTAAATTTAAATATGAAATAATAATAAATATAATAAATTTATTCTTTTTTCTTAAGGTCCTTTAGAAAAAATCAAATATTGCTGCATGGATTTTCATATAAACCACTTTTTTCGCTTAGTTTTTTTTTCATCACCATAACTCTTATTTGCGGTCCCTGCAAAAAACACATGAACTGATGGCGAAAACTAAACTTAAAAACTAACTTATCCTAGAAAAGGGGAGTAAGTTCCCGTATATGAATAAGGTCTGATGCTAAGCACCTATCACGAAATTTACGAGTAGCATTTTCGATGGTGTCCCTAACCTAATCCACATTACCTAGGCTGTGTAATCTTTGCTTTGCATAAACCTTGGGTCAATTGTACACTAATTTAAGAATCGTGTTCTGCCAGACTTGCAGTTTATTAATGTGACTATTGTCAGCTTCCCACACTCTTGACAGCCGTAATAAATAACTTTTTGAAAAAAAGAGTTCAGCCTTAATTGAATTCACTTTCTAGAAAGGTAATTTATCAAATTATTCCTTATTATTCATTATAAAAAAGAGTTCCACGGCACTAACAGCTCACGCAAACTCGTGACTCAAAATTGAAGCACGAGCTCATCTCTAACATAGCGTTGCTACGTGTGACTGTGGGGGAGTGAGTATGTGTGAGTAGGCTTGTCTCAGTGCTGCTAAGTGTTAGGGCGTATTTTATGTTATTTAAATGTACCAAATGTCAAGCATATGAATTTACAACAGAAACATGTAAACACACACACACAACGAGCTCTCACACATACGCCCACATAAGCTCATCTATGCCTACCTGTGTGTGCGTGGGTGTTTGCAATTCATAAATATAACAAATTATATAGGCGACACACAAACACACACACAGAGACTCATAAAGCGACTCCCAACACTGCTAAGTAGTACAAATAACAGCAGGCAAATTTATATGCGTTGTCTACTTGGAGGGGGTCCCTTTCGGGTTAGACTATGAGCATTTCGCACATTATATTTATATCAGGCTGTTCCATTCACAATTTGTTGTAATTACGCACGTTTCTGACATTTGGTACACATTTAACACATCCGTCCACGTAGAGGACTAGAATCCTTCTTGTTATGCTCTGCTCGCTTCTTCTTTTTTTTGCCTTTACGCTGATAAATGGCACTTGGGCAGGTCAAGAAATTAAGCAGTCGCATTATTTATGAGCCATATCACTCAATGGCCCAATGTCGTGAGCAAAAGTTTAATCGCGTGGGGTTAGCGCCAGGGTACGACGACGACTACTAACCCCTGCCTGCTGCCCTTTGGAGCTGCTTGCCGCGCACCAAAAAATATGATAAATTATGACAAATTAATGGGCACAAAAACGCGCAAGATTAACGCCAAAAACACAAGTGTGCCTGCGGCTAACGGATGGTTTTGGCCAAACAGCAACCAAGCCGCACAATTCCCGGCACTTAGAGGCGACTAGCTAAGTCAGCAAAAGAGGAGCCCCCCATCCCGTGCACATTGCCTGGTGTCCTTGAACGTGCGCTCATTGTAACTCTGTGACAGTGACACTGACAGTGACAATGGCCGCCATTGTGCCATTGTCGTTAACAATTCAATAGCACAAAAAACAAAAAAGGAAGCCGGAAAAAAAATTAATGGCAAGCTATCGAGAGGATCTACAGCGGGATACACTTTTTTTGTAAAAGAAATTTGTGATCATTGATGTCTATATGGGGTGCTCCTGGGGTGTTGATGTCTCCGATGGTATTATCGTCTCCGAGTATTGTCGACTATTATCGACAGACTCAGCACTCAATTCCTACTTTTACCTCCACGTAGTGCACCCTGGTAACCTGAGCAACCTTAATGAAGATACGGTAACCAACCCGTGTGGAAGCTTTGGTCAGGGCTAGCAAGAGAGGGAGCTCTCATTTTTAAGGCCTTTCCAACATACTTATTCTAAAGGTTAAAGAGAATACGAATTGTAAGGCGGATGAATTGAATCGTCAATCAACGGGAATCTTCGCGTAATTTATAGCGTCTGCCCGCCAGGTTAGGCGCGGCTGCAAGCGGGTATCTGTCTCGGATCGAACGGCTCGCTCTACAAACGTTTTATGCGTACCGTCCTTGGCCTCATCACCCATCGACTTAAGCACCAATCGATGTTCCAGCATGGTAAGTAACAACAATGGAAACACTACTCCAAGAGGTTATCGTCTTAATACGAGAAATCCTCCTGCTTCGGCAGCTGGCCGATGTCCCTAATCAACGCGAAGACATCAAGATGAATGAAACCAACACCATCCAAATGGAGGCCCTATGCTCCACTGGGAGTCGAGGATGACAGAAGAAGATGTCCGTATACTTGGAAAAAGGGAGCAGTAGAGGAAGCTACGCGACGCTGCTAATTTATTCTTTTGACTTTCTCTATAGGTGCCCTACTGATTTCTTATTGCTTGTTTTTTTTTTTATCAACTAGTTATTAAGATGTCCAATCACTGATGTCTGGTCTACTACTATTTTAAGCTAAAAATATATGAAGTTACAAAACTTCTTAGCTAATCCATATACCCTCTCTTTATAGAGTATTCCAACTAGACAAAGCAAAAAATAATATGTACTCGCAAACAGCAAACAAACAATGTGACAAAAGAAAGCACCGGAAAAACTCTATGAAAGCCGAGCGAGAGCGTGTCCCGTTTTCACTCTCTCACGCTCGCCCTCGCATATATTCTCGCTTAACAACAACAAAATGGCCGTCAGGCTCAAACTCACCGCAATTTCCTGTGCCGCATAACGGACACAATCACCAGCATGTTACCCAAAATGGCGGCAAGTATGATGAAACCAATAATGAAACACTTGACGATGACAAATGTCAGATGTGCGCTGTCGTCTTCTGCCACAGCAGCAGCAGCCGCCGCAGCCGCTGCTCCCTCGCTGCTGTTGTCGACTTCTATAGGAACTGAGCTGCCACCGCCGCCACCACCAACTCCACCACCGCCACCACCACTGCCATCATCGATAAGCCCATCGGCAACAAAATTCAAATATCGTGCATGCGATGCCTCCAGTAGCGGCATATGAAATGGTTGTGCGTGAGCGGACGTCACCTCATCGGACATTGTTGTGGCTTTTGTTGTGGTTGCTGTTGTTGTTGCGGTTCTGCTTATTGTTGCTATTGTTGTTGCCATAGTTGTTGTTGCTGTGGCTGTTAGCTTTTGTATGATGAGCGTCATAATAATGTCCGAAATAAGTTTGTTACTCTCTCTTCAGCGACTCTCGAAGTAGTTAAGTAAATGAGTGAGCTGTTCCTTGTTGTAGTTGTTGTCTACAGTAGTTGTTGTTGCTTTTGTTGCTTCTTTTGGCTTGTGTGCTAAATGATTTTCTTATTGCATATTTACAGGCTATATATGTGAGCCCGACATCGAAAATAAGCTGACCTTCGTTGGCTATGTGCAGTTGTTGTTGTTGCTGTTATTGTTGTTGCTTTAGGACTTGGCATGGCTGATTGTTGTTGGCTTGATTGTTTCTATTTATCTTATTATTATGGCTCTTTATTCGTCTCTCTGGCAACACTCCTGGCACCTCTCGCCGAATGTCCTTTACATATATTTATGTCGGCTGTTGTTGTTTTTTTGTTGTTGTTGTTGTATCTGCAATGAATTTGCGAAAATTGAAATTGGCATATTTATTAGTTTTACAAATGACCACATTGACCCTTGTTAAATTTATATATATAGTATATAGGTAGCTGCAATGACATCAAATTTGAATTTAACAGTAGAGACTCTTTTAAGTGGAAAATTTTGGTTTTGGGACTTTAAATCACAAATGTGAAATACATTTGTAATCTTACATTATTCAGCTAAAACACTAAAAGCTACTTTTATTTTATATTTGGTTAATATGAACTTTCAACACATAAATCATATCGCTAACGGAGGGTCTAGACAAGTGGCAACCGCCTAGTCTAGTGAGCCTTACCCGGGTATTGTGGATCTCTGATCCAGTGGACTGTATGCTTCTCCGCAGCTCATGAGACATGAGCAAATATAAGAAAACAACAATAAAAGCACCGCAGGATGTCCTTGGGGTAACTGTTGCGAAAGAGTTTGAGGACCTTACCTTGACGGGGATCGGCTCTCATTGGTGAAACCACCAAAAGGTGCTCCTAACAGGAGATTAAACGCAAGCAAGAAAGGTTAAGGAGGCCGCATAGAGAGAGCTTACCCACACCCGGCACCTGCAACCAGCACCATCGACCAACCCGGTGGACGGGATGACCCGTACCTTGACGGGTGTCGGCTCTCATTGGTGAAACCACCAAAAGGAGCTCCTAACAGGAGATTTAACGTAAGCAAGAAGGGTTTAGGAGGCCGCATAGTGGGAGCAAGCCCGGTGGACGGGATAACCCGTACCGTAGGGGGCTGAGTGGTGCAAAGGTGAAGTGGTACATAAGGTGCATACTTCCGGATTTTATTTAACGTGGTATGTTCCTTTGCAGGAGTAAAACCACGGCGTTCAAATATGCAACCTGAGTGTACATATAACACAATGAGTCTGGACTAATGCGCCACCTAACGCCACTCAGAGCAATCAGCCGAGACTGATATTTCGTTGGTACCAATTTGAAAGCATGTTGTCGGCATGCAATTTCCCTTGGTGAGGGGCGAGATGTATCTATCATCTCTTCTGCTTTATGGCTGCCAGCACCCGGTTAAGATCGCAACACCACGCCGAGCCAAGCTCACTCTACCCGCGATTTGGGTTTCAACTACAGCCACCACGATACTCCCACAAGGGGACCCGACCTCAATGAGTACACTTAGACGTATAATCAACCCGTGGTACCGTGGTCGGTTTGCCCACCCCTTTCAGTACCGACAGACTCGGATTTGGGGAACCCCGCCAGTTTTGGCATCAAATGCCCGGGACTGGTCATCCCATCTGTCTGGCCCATCTGCCATCTGTGGTCCAATCATCCGCCGACGCCGCATAAATTCGACTACCTGTCAGCATCTGCTCTCCAGTCGAATGTGGCCAACATTGACGCTGTCTTCGGCGGCTTCTCCCAAGCTGCTCCATATAACGCCACTCACCTATTTTCTGACGATCCCCATTTAGTCGCCTCTTACGACAAGCAGGGGAACACTGAGGTGGATATTCTAACCCCGCCACCCCACGGGCCTATAAGGTACCTACAGCAGAGCACTTGTTACGCCACGCCCGAAAGTATAAGGCCCCACCCCTGCTCCAAAGAAGCTGAGCAATACGCTCACAACGCCATCCGACACTTCGAAGAGGGTGCGAATGGAGCATAAGGCCGCAGAGGTGCCATCATCTGCGGTAGTAACGTGCGTGGCTTCCTACAAAGCCGCCTAGGAAGTCGAGGACCAACCCTCGACATTCCTAGTGACCAAGGAGGGACCTTCATAGGCGGCCGTTGTCAAGATGCTAAAGATAGCGATTGTACCTGAGGAATACCCTCAGGTGATCCTAAACAGTGAGGAACTCTCACTGCTTGAGGTAGCGATACTGGAAGAGCTAGTATCATAGGTTGGGACTCTCCCCAATTTCGTTTGATGGGATCCACTTCAGGGTGGGCCATCTGATCGCGGACTGCTCAGACGAAGTGTCGGCTGAGTGGTTGCGGCTGGCAGCTCCACCCTGCGTATGTGGAAAGGAGTTCCGCTAGAGGTGAAGATGGGGCAAATAGGCATCAAGGTGATGTAAAAAGATTAAATAATTTTGTGGCTCACTGTATTTGCCAAGTTGTTGCCACGACAGAGTTGTTGCCTCAAACTTAGAGTTCATATGAACTCTCCTACTTAAACTAAATATCTGCCGATTTTGCATTAAAAGCATAAGTGAAAATAATAAAGCATTGGTATGAAAATTTAAATTATAGAGCGTAAGCACATGAAAGATTTTGCTGAATAAATAAGTTCTGTTCTATTTGTGGACATCTGCAAAACTATAATAAAAATGTCAAGGTTCACGAAAAATTCCACACATATAATAAATAATGCACATAAATAGTTCACTAACATGTTTTGCCCATCTCAAAAAGATATGAACTGTAATAATAAAATTTTTTTTGCATAAAGTGCCCATAAAAAATAAAAAATATATTTACTTAAAAATACATTTTTTTTACATTTGTGGTAGAGCTGTCCTTTTTTTCAAAGCCTTTACTTTTGTAGCAATTTTATTTATTGATTTTCCCTTTTTGCAATTAATTAAATTCATATTAGATTAATTTTAATATTAATTAGTTACTTATATATTAAACCACAAAGTTATTATGTGTAACGAACAAACCACATATGAGAAAAGTTGAACTTAATAACTTTTTAGCAACAAAACCGCAGTTGAATATTTTAGTTTGTTCGTAGCCGGAAGCTATAGATTTATTTTTTTTCCAAAAGGGTTTCTCGCGATAGGGTGGGGTACTGAGACCAAAAGGTCTTTTGTACCATAACCATTAATTAAAGCAAAAGACTTTCCGCTTTCCGCATGAATAGCAGTAGGTCTTTTGTTGGTATTGACCTAAGATGTGCAGTCACAGAGAACATGTCTGGTGGTTTCATCGTCTTCTAGACAGATTCTGCACTCTGAAGAGTCCGATAGCCCAATTATCTGTAGATGGTAATAACAGTGTGGTGGCTAGATAGGAGTTTTAAGACCTCTCTAGCCAGACTTTTGCTTGACGAAGCCCCAGTAATGAGAACCAGTATCTCCTATGTTCTCCTGCAGCCCATTTTTTATAAAGGTTTTGATTGTGGACCAACCAATACCACAAAACGGAGCAGGAAATGTAGTCAGGATGGAGACACCCCACTCCTGAGATTCCAGGTACTCAACATAGCACGACTTTGTTCCGGGCGGACAAGGTTTAGAGGTAGTTATGGCATTTTTTAACCATCATGAAGGAGATGCTCCAGGATGATAATGTCCTAATAGCAGCTTGGCTATTTGAATAAATGCAGATGTTTGCTCCCATATTTCCCTTGAGAAGGATATTAAGGGCGCAGATCTCTATGGCATGAATCTCCGCTTGAAAGACGCTGGGCCAGACGCCCATTGCGGTAGAGATTCTGGTGGTGGGTCCAACGACTCCAACACCTACACCCTGCTCAGTTTTGGACCCATCCGTGAACCATTGTTGCCACCGAAGGTTTCTACAGGGGCTGCCATCAGCCCAAGTCTTGGGAGAAGAGATTTTTCAGTATCATCAGGTGGTTTAAGACTTTTCATTGTTTTAACAGTTCTTCTAAATTTAAAATTTAATATTTTTTTGCATAAAATTCATTTATTAATGAAGAAGCTGTCAATATAAAGCCAGCTTCTGAGTAACATGTTCCTTAAAGAAATCAGTCAGAGTCGAGTTCGCAGTGCTGTTCAGCCGAATCTAACAAAAATTCGCTCATTTATTACCCAATCTACGATTCAATGACATGTTAAACCCATTTTTAATCAATCCAATTTGAGTTGCTTCTCATCTCTAAGCGTATTAATTATTGAGCGTTGACTGTATGGGTCACATGTGTGTTTGTGTTGGTGAACTCATATGTATATCAGCCGATTCTATTTGTGAATATTTTACATTTTGTTCAAGTTTAATGAACCAAAAATGGCCCAAACAACTGGCAAAGCATTTGTCTGCCTTTTGTTGCCATTCGCCCAATAAACTTTATTGAACGCAATTTGTAAAACATGTAAATTTAAGCTGGTAACATTTGCCAGGATAAACCCCTCCATCCCATCCATCTCGGACTCCATAAACACCTTTTCCTTTGATATCAGCCGCACATAGTATAACCGCAGGCGCTTGGCAACAAAACCGTGCTCAGCTCAGCTCCGCTCGCTCGACTGGATAACTGAAGGACTAAACTCAAGGACTGACTGTATGACTGACTGGCTCTCTGACTCGACTCTCAATATGAATGAGAATGGCTGACTGGGTGACAGGCTGACGCCCCTCGAATTACAATGAAATTGAAACCCACAGTGTAAAACACTTTAATTTCCAAGTGCTTAAGCGTCTCGAACAATGCCCAAACAAAAGCAGGAGCAAGTGCCTGCCAATATGTTGTAAGTACTCGGATAGGCAGCTGCTGGAGATCCTTTTGACTGTGCGTTAGTCGCACAAAACGCTTAACATAATCCCACTCAAATTGGTTTAATTTACCATAAACAGCGTCAATGTGTCTACTGCTGGAAGCGAAATTTCCGTTGCGACCAAAAATTTTGCGTCTTCCTTAAAAAAATAAAATATGATGCACTCAAGATGTTGTCCGTCCGACAGTGGGATACTCTGTGGACATTTTTTTGGGAGAATTGAGTGTTGTATACTTAAAAAGGCATCTTCAGTATCAATGCTTCGCTTATTTCGTATACCTCTGAACTGCTTGTTGGCAGTTCAACAAGCAGTTTCAATTCGAAAAAGTTTTTTTTGGACATAATGGGTTTTATTTCCATAACTTCGAAAATTGCAATCAATTTTGAAAATATTTAAAAAAGTTTTTCTCAATATCTTGATCCATTTAGCTGTTTAAGTGGCACAGTGGGTCAGATTGGCTAGATTTCGGCCAACATACACAAAAAATAAATGTAGCATTATATAATAATAAAAAAATAATTGTTCCGATTTAAGATACATAAATGTATCCATGGGCAAAAAAATATTTTATTGCATGTTGGATTTTCTAATAATTTTTTTAAAACTATTTTTTATAGAGCCACGTCACCTTACATAAATAGACAATAGATAAGTAAACGAACTTAATGTTAAAATTAAATTTAATGTTAAGTTAACAGAAAATGTTATAGCATTAAGTTAGGCTGTAAGGACTGTTATTATTCACAAATTATAAATTAAATTTTATAATTGGGCTTCAAAACTTTTCTTTTTAATTATATAAGAATATTTATTACAATTTTCCTTATTTTTTGGACATTTGATATTTTGATATTTCTTTAAAATTAATTTTATAACTTTCGTAACTTTTTCAGAGTTGTTTTATTTATTTTTTTTTTTCTATGTAAAAACTGAAATTTAAAAATAGTTTTTGATGAAAATTTCAAGATTTTTGTATTTCCTTTTTGCCTAAATGTGCATAATTTTTAAAACATTTGTACAATATTTATTTTTTAAAATTTTATATTATACGTATTGACAAAGTTATAATTAAAAAATGGCGGACGTAAAGTCGGGCGCGGACGACTTCAGGATACCCTGTACCACTAGCTTGTAATAAAGTCCGATTTCTTCACAAAAAACCAAATACAGAAGAATTTTTAAGCAAACATTTTTTTTGACCGATCGTTCCTATGGGAGCTATATGATATAGTCAGCCGATTTCAATAAAATTTGTTACAGTGCTTAAATACCTTAAAACAGATATGAATGCCAAATTTATTTCAAATATCTTTACAAACAAACAAAACACATCGAATTTTGTATAAAAAACGTGTTTTTTGACCGATTGGTCTTATGGGAGTTATATGATCTAGTCAAACGATTTGGATTAAATTTGGTACAGTGCTTAGGAACTATAAAACACTCACGAATGTCAAATTTGGTCCCAATATCTAACAAACAAACGAAACACAGCAAATTTTGTTAAAAAATCGATTTTTTGGAAGATCGGACCTATGGGAGCTATATGATATAGTCAACCGATTTTGTTCAAATTTGGCACATTGCTTAAATGGTCTAAAAAATTTCCAAACGCCAAATCTGGTTAGGATATCTTTATTAAACAACGAAATTTAGCGAATTTTTCTTTAAAAAAGTTATTTTGGCCGATCGGTCCTATGGGAGCTATATGATATAGTCAACCGATTTCGATCAAATTTGGTACAGTGATTGGGAACTATAAAAACTTTCGAATACCAAATTTCGTTACGATATCTTCATAAACAAACAAATTATTCATCTAAAACGCTTTTTTTGTCGAGGTCGTCTCAAACACCCCCATGGGAGCTATAATTTATCCCCGATATCAAAAAAATAAAATAAACTTGCCTCCTATGGAATAATATCGGATCTAATGTGAAAGTTTGGTAACTCTAGCTCTTACCATCTCTGAGATCTAGGCGTTCACACGGACGGACAGACGGACAGACGGACAGACGGACAGACGGACATGGGTATATCGACTTCTCTATTCACCCTGATCATATATTAGGTAACTTTGGGTGTCTCCGACGTCTCCTTCTATATGTTACATACATTTTCGGCTTGCACAAACTTAATATACCCTTAGTACCATACGGTACAGGGTATAAAAATTACAAGAACTATAAATTTTCCCGATTTAAGGAAAAATAAAGTTGGGGCTATACTCAAGAACTGTTTATTATTTTAGAGATGTGTTATTTTCTCATATTAAGTTCTGAATGAATTTAAGAATTTTCTGAACCATTGTCGAATTTTTTCAAAACTTTTTAATTTTTTCAGATATATTTTAAATAACTATGCTCAAACCTTGCAGAAATAAAATCCAACCTTTAAAAGGAACTGTCACGGAAATGCCAAAATTGTTTCCAAAATCTGGCAATCTACGTCCATAGTGCAGTGAGAAATATTCTGGAGAGCAAGGAAATCTGTTTCGAGGAATAGACTGGACTATAAAAAAGGATTGATGTCTTTTAATCACCTTACCAACAACATTTTATGACTGTATGGGATTAACATATTAAGCATTACGATTTGTTACTGAATGTGAATGGTATGTGTGGCCTTCTTAAAATATTTTATTATTATTATTAACATAATTTCTTAAAAATAGTAATAATCCAAGTAGGAAAGGCCAGAACTATTAAATTGTTGTATTGTATATTAAATCTCACAATTTCTAAGTCAAGTTTTTGAGAATAAAAAAATTTAATACATAAGAAACTCCAGCTTGTACCTAAACTAGGAAATATTTGAACTACATATTAATCGTTCAAGTCATCAGAATAAATTGGCGATTGTCTTTTTAAAAACTTTTTTCCTCGCCTCCGTAAGCAAAGTTATCTGACTAGATAGGTCACTTGATGTCCTTTAGCCCTTTCTGCATAGACTTTACTCTGTTTTCTGTGTATAATTTTGAACTACGTATCGCTTCTTGCTTTTCAAACTTCATTTTGTCAGGAGAAATTTTAAAAATGTAATTTATATTTTAAAGAAAACTAATTTTTTTTAAATAGTTCAATTTTGATGTTCTTTATAGGTTTTCCCCAAAGTCAACAACTACCCTATACTACTCTTTAAGTACAATTTTTATATCTACATCTTGTGGACTCCGCGATATAAGCTCTCATATGTCTAACAGTCTATCCTTTCCCTTCTGCCTTATACATATAGTGCCCAAATCTGTCAAAATCCCATGTACCCTCTCACTACAGAGTATTCAAAAGCTTCAAAACAGCAGCTGCTAGGTAGACGCCAACAGCGACGCCGCATCAACTTCGACAACAAATCGTCCTGCTGCCGCGGTACAATATTTTCTCATCAGTGTTTTTCGCGAAAATGGCATTAACATTAGCAACATCCATTTTCAAATACATAATATTTATTTCGTAATTTTCTAAGGTGCCAGAAATTCAGGCAAGGAAATTGGCGGCAGCTGTCAAGCCATTGGCACGTGTCTCATAGTCAAATATACAAATTATATACTTGATATGCTTGCACATACTATATGCAAATAAGTCAATACGCAAAGCCCCTTGGCAAAAAGCCCCCAGATAAAACTTGCCTATTTATGGCATAAGGAGAAGTTTTATTTACTCAATTTTTTTCCTGCCTTTGATTTGGTTTTGCCTAGGCAAACATTTGCGGCTTTGGTTCTGGTCCTACTACACAGAAGTCTCAAACTAAGCAAATGTCAAAACACAAATACAAACACGGCAAACACAGATACTCTTACCCGCTCCCAAACCCAGCCAGGATCTCGATACGACAAGGACACGCAGCAGCACAACACAAACTTAAGAGCCACAACATTTCGCAGGAGTTCACCTTTAGGGAAATGAGTTTTGTGCGGTTTTTGTGTGACACAAAATACACGCCAGTGGCGTCGATAGGGGGATTGATGGCATACACCTCCTTACAGGAGTCTACTAATATTAGTTTAGAGCTTAAAAGAAGCTGTGCTGGACTCTTGTAATAAGTTCAGGTTAACGTAATTTCGCAAAAAAAAAAAGAAATAAAAATTTATCGCTAAACGAAACATTGGTTCGAGACTAGTTTTTTTTTGACGATTGTCTTAAGAATAAAAAATAATGTTTTTAAAGGTAATTACCTATCCCGAAAAATGTTTACTTCTTGTAAACATCGCTCAAAGTGATGGTCAAAATCGGAAGAAAAAAAAGAGCGTTTATTAGTTGACTCGTTCCGATTTAAACCAGTTTGTAACTAGTTGTAGTGTTTACTTCTTGTAACTAAACCTTTTCACGTCCAAGGCGATGGTCAAAATCGGAAGGAAAAAAAAGAGCGTTTATTAGTTGACTCGTTCTAACCAGTTTGTAACTAGTTGTAACGTGTTGAACGAATGTAATGGAAACTCGTGGGGTGGCTTAAAATGCTAGTGAAAAAATATTCTATTATATTATTTAGTTTTTGACTTAGTTGACTTATTCCGATTGTAACCAGTTTGTAACTAGTTGTAGTGTGTTGATCGAATGTAATGGAAACTCATTTGTTTGAGTCTCATAAAATGCCATTAAAAAATATTCCATTATATTATTTACTTTTTGACTTAGTTGACTTGTTCCGATTGTAACCAGTTTGTAACTAGTTGTAGTGTGTTGAACGAATGCAATGGAAACTCATTTCTTGGAGTAGCATAAAATGCCATTAAAAAATTATTTTATTATATTATTTAGTTTTTGATTTGAATTTATTTTAATAAAAAAAATTTTATAGTAAATATAAAAATATTAAAATTAAATAAATTGCAATTTTTTAACTTTAATCAATAACTAAAAAATAATATCCACGAAAATATCGCCTAAAGCAATTCAATTTTTGACAAGCCTCTAATACGTTGCTTATTCATTAAAACGATGTTGAACCTCGAACATTGATAAACAAAAATACCAGCTTTTGTATATATGGCAATATACACACAAAACCCGATATTCACAAAATGCGTATATCTCACGAACCAATATACACAAACACATCGCAATAGGCTTAATACCTCCGTATTGACAACCTCTAACACACGCAAAAATCAAATTTGAAATTTATCGACGCGTTCATGAGAACATCCGTAACACAGAAAACATAAGTTTATTTTATATGTAAAGATAATTCAAATTCTATTCTTAGTCATAATTGATTGTCGGAAATTGTATTTTTTCTTCTACTTCTTCTTATTTTCCCCAAAAAACCAAAAAATTTTAATTCTTCCCAATTCTTCCACATTTAATTTTTTCCCGTAAATATCCGAAGAAAATGCAATTAAGAAATCGTACCCCCAACACTAAAAACTCTCTACGCCCAAGTCACCTACACACTTCCTCTTATTTACACACACACACACACAAAACTAAAGTAAACTTTAAATCAATAAAAACTGTAAAAATACATTAGACCCTGCTGCGTTGACTCCCTTGTTTGACGAACTGAAAAAATGACAGACTGACATCCTGAATACGTGTAAATGTAAACCGAAAAAAAATCAAATACGTTCTCCTTTGTCAAACGCATTGAGCTTGCTTTGTAACACCTGAAGCAACACGAAGGAAAACAAAAGCAATAAAGCATTGCCTGAGCAGCTGCAGCTCACTGTTTTTGTACCACTGTGCGTATACGTATGTTTTTTTAGGTGAGTAGCTGTGTGTAGGTGTTACGCCCCTTACATCAACACTGCAGCTGACTTTTTCTGCTCCCTACCCATAAGTAAGGCGTCTTCTATACGAACTTTTTCTTTTTTTGTTCCTTGTAGCCTCCAGCTTCAAATCCGAACCACAGCTCACTCACTGTTCATCCCATCCCTGCATGCTTCAGTGACGAGATATTACCGCGAGCATAAGCCCTCTACGCTTATTTCTTTTTCGCCTTTTTTATCTGTTGTAAATGTATCTGGGATTTGGCACCACTTGTTTACTTTAGGGATTCATTCACTCATTCAGGGACAGTCGGAAGACGGTGCGTGTGGAACAATGGGAAAAAAGGAATTTTAGTGGTTGAATTCTGGGAAACAAAATATTAAGGAACTTTCTCTTTGATGGTTAACTTTATTATACGGCAAAACTTTGGTCGCTGTAATTCTGGATGATAGTTATACTCAAATTCTTAAGGGATTTTCTTTTTGAGACCCAACTTTCTTATATAGCATAGCTTTGGTCACTCTATTTATTAAAATGAATATCACATAAATGTGCCTATTGGGTTAAGAGCTATTTAAATTCACTTTTTATTTTTGAGGTATCCTTAATAATAATCGTACAAGGGAAAATTGGGCATTAATTGTTAGATATAAAAGAGTACATCAAAATTCCAATTTCAAACATTTTTTATAAATAAAATCCGAAAATTTAAGTCATTTCGCGATTTTTAATTCAAAATCGATACTTCACAATTATTTCATAATTTTTTTTTTGATTTTAATTAAAAAATACAATAAATTAAAGATATTTCATAATTTATATTTTAGAAATTTTAATGGTTACGATCGCACCTGTGATATGACGTTCAACTAAGAAATTATTTGAATGCTTTAGAAATTTTAACTTTTTAATTAAAAAAAAAATTGTATAAATTAACAACAATCAAAAAAAAAAAATTACAATTAAAAATAAACAATAAATTTTAATATTAAAAATATATTACATTTCTGTATAAAGATTTGACATTTTTTTGAGTTTTACTTTTATAAATTAAAAAAAAACAATTATTTTTAAAAATTATATTTATACTAATTTCACATTATTATAAAAATTTTATTTATTATTAATTTGATCTACCAAAATTCTTAAATTTAAAAAAAAAATTGTATTTTGCAATTTAAAAATTTTGTTGTCAAATTAAAAATAAATAATAAATTTTAAAATTAAAACATATTATATATTATTTTTAATTTACCTTAAAAAAAATTTTTTAAATGACCAATAATTTTATAGAATTACATTTATTTTAATTTAACAGCATTATTTTATTTTTATAATATTAATTATTCTCATTTTTTTGAATTTAAAAATACAATATTTTTTTTATTTTCGTTCAATTTTTAAGTTAAAAGGTTTAGCTGGATATTTATTTTTTATGATTTGTATTTTTTATAATTAACTTAAATTAATTTTCAAATTACTTATAATTTTAGATAGATGTTCATTATCTTAATTTTACACATTTTTTTATTTTAATATTATTTATTATTATAAACTTGACTTACAAATTTTTTTAAGTTTAAAAATATACTTTATTTTTTAATTATAATATTTTATTTTTATAGAATTTCTTGAGTTAAAGGTTCTAAGTGGATAAGGTACTGGAAACTGCCCCTAGGCTATTTCAAAAATTAAAGATTAATAATTCGATTTATAAGGCAAAAAAAAATAGTTCAAAAAATTTTAAATTTTTAAACTTTAAATGTTTTTTGTTATTATATTATTGTGACTAAGCTACTGAACAATAGATTTCCAACAAAAATTTTAATTTGAAATTGTCAATTACCATTTTTTTTTATAAACAAGAGTTTTTGTAAGTTCTTTATTTAGTGTGAAAAAATTCGATTTGGTCAAACATATTTAAAAAAAAATTGTTATTGTGTTTTTAAACATTTTTTTTTTTGTCAAATGATGTCAAATTTATAATAAATGTTTACTATATTTAAAATAATACATACTTCTTGTTTTTATAATAAAAAATACTTATTAAATGATTGCATGGATATCGAAAAATCATCTTAAATAAAAGAAATAGAGGCAAAATATAAAAATAAAAATTTAAATAAGCAATACATTTATTTATGAAACAAAATCTCCTTATCAGAAAAAAGTTCAAAATGTTATAAAAACAAATATTGTATACAGGGTCCGGCACTCGAAGTGTAACCAATTAAAAAGGCCATAAATTAATTTTGGAAAATTACCTTTACTCAATTCAAGGTACAAAATGGGTAAAAATAATACGAAATTTAGAGACAATTTACTTTCGCTCAATATGGCCACCTTTTGCCTTCACTATGGCCTTGAGACGGTCCAAAAATGAATCGCAAGCTGCCCGAATGTGACTTGCAGGTATTTTGGCCCACTCGTGGACAATGGCTTTTTTCAGCGCCTCGAGACTGTTGTATCTTTTAGTTCGGACCTTGCTCTCCAAAGTGGCCCAACGAAAATAATCCATCGGATTCGCGTCTGGTGAATTCGAGAGCCATTGTGTGGACGTTATGAAGTTCGGAACGTTGTTTTTCAGCCATTCTTGGTTCACTCGAGCTTTGTGAGACGGTGCCGAGTCCTGTTGAAACGTCCATGGTCTGCCACCGAAATGTTTGTCTGCCCACGGCTTCAAAGCAACCTCCAGAATACTTTCCCGATAATATTGCGCATTAACCTTGACGTTAGGCTCGATGAAAACGATTGGAGAGCGCCCATCTGCGGTTACAGCGGCCCAAACCATTATCTGTGGCGGGTGCTGCCCCTGGTGGCCAATCGAAGACTCAAATTCGCGTATGAACGGTCCCTCAAGTAAACCCTATCGTTTTGAGAGTTTACGAATTGCTCAATTGTAAAAATTTTCTCGTCAGAAAACACAATGTTCGGCAATTGAGTCTGACTTGTTGCTGCTTCGGTGTGAGATCATGTGCCTTTTGGATCTTGTAAGGCTTGACCTTGAGATCATTTTTCAGTATGCGACGGATGCTACGGTCAGATATTTTCAGTTCTTTCGGCATTTGATTGGCACTTCGTCGGGGATTTCGCTCAAGTCGCTTCTTCACTTTTTGAACCATCTCACGTGACGTTGCAGTCTTTTGATGACCACCTCCATGACGTTTTGCGATGCTACCAGTATCATTGTAACGAGTTATGGTGCGATAAACGAAAACTTTATTTACTTTAAGGTGTTCGAGCTCACGAACAATCGCTGGTTGTGATTTTCCAGCTAAATATAATGCAACTACACTATTACGTTTGAAATCCATTACTGATTTTTTTTTCGCGTTTACTCACGGCAAAATGCTTTCGTGCGCTTGTAAACAATACTCTAAACTGTCATTTAGCTAACTTACAGACAGCTGATGTCCGTGCGTCAGCTGCGCGAGCGGTCTGAATTTGGTTACACTTCGAGTGCCGAGTGTACATATATTTTGAAACTAGGAAAAATATCGATGATATTTCACCAAGTCTCACGTATATTTCAAATAAAACCTTTCGAAATATAAAAATTAACAATAACTCAAAATATCACACCAATATCTTGAATATCTTCGCCCACATAAAAGTAAATCTTGTTTCATTTTGATGAGTTCTGTTGAAAACATATCTAGTAGTACCCGATGATATACTATTTTTCAGGTAATTATGTTTTATAAAGCCACCTTTTATTTTAATTTTTTTACTCCGATCAACTACTTTAAGTATCCAAATATATTCCAAGGTAAAACACACCCTAGACGTGCATTCCAGTGCGATACATGGCTTAAAAAAAAAAATTTGTATTGTATTTTATAAAAGTTTTTCTATGGGTAAAAAGGATTGATAAGTCTTTTGAGAGATTGTCCTGGCTTACTGTAAAATAAACAGTGAAGCCTCTCCCGATAACACTGGCATCGGGACCATTGTTACCAGCAAATCCTTTGACACAAATCAACCAAAAAAAATATCTTAAGATTTTTCTCAATCTATTTATTTTTTAAACAGCCAACTTGAAAACTATTTAATTAAAACTTCCTATTTACTTAAACTTATGTGAACCCCTCTCGGCAGAGAGTTAAATACTTGAAATAAAACCCCATCAAGCATTATATTTAAACCTAAACAAATGTTGGGTATTTTATTCAGTTCTCAAGAATATTTTCCCATTGTGCGTGCTGCTGGATTGGACGCTGCTTAGGTGCTTCTTTCAACAATGTCGTCTTTGTCCTCGTCGGCGGCTCTTCGATGGTTCGATGCTTTGCACGCGCCTTGATTCATATTCCTGGGATCGTAGGTCACACCATTGTTAAGGTGCAACGGAGACTTTGCGCCTCACTGACTGAATGGCTGAGTGACTGGATGACTGGGTGAGAGCCTGAACTGGCCGGATGACTGCGTCTTGGGGCATCGAGAAGAAGTTTTTCTTTTCTTGGTTCTTGCAGCAGCTTTTTTTGCTTGTTAGTTATTTATTCTTACTTATTATGCTTGGGTATTTGAATTTTTTCAGCGTTTATTTACAGCTGAGCATTGTGAAAACTCAGACACCGCTGTTTGTGTTACCTTCCGCCCCCCCGAAACAACCGAACCAACCGCACCTAACAGCCTATGCATACAAACCAACAAAGGAAAAAAAAATCAAGAATTTCGGTCATGGACTGCTGCTTGGATTTGGTGGGTTTGGATGGGTGCTGGTTCTGGGACGTTGACCAAACCAAACTTGCGGCTTGCGGTTGGCTTTGACTGAGGTTCAGTCAGAGTTGGCTTGTCATTGTGTTCGTTGGTTTGTTGAATTGATGGTCAGCTTTAATTACTTTGTAGTTGTTGGAGTTGCAACAGCAGCAGCGCCAGCTGCGTCTAGGCTTGGGACTCCCGGGGTCCACTCAATTTACGGACTTTAATTAATTTTTAATTAATGCAAAAACAAAGACTTTGACTTTTTTTTTCTAAATGCTAATCGATTTTTGTTTGCATATGTTTAGGGTTGGAGTTCTTTGGGCTACCATACACACGAAGGGTTTGCTTCGGTTCATTTGCTTAGGATTTTCTTGGCCTTAGGCGCCAAGGATTTAAATGCCACTTAAGCGCACACATTGCGTTTTAATTGAGTGCGCCAGATCAGTTGTAAGACCCAAGCACACAGACCGGAAGTAGAGCAAGTCCTTTTCATTTATCACAAGCCGTCAGTTGGCCACATACCAAAACCGATATATAAGTATTAATAAAGACTTGGCACAAGGACAAGGCTTATAAATATTGCTTTGCTCGACTTAATTGACTGCTACAAGGACACAGGCAAAGAGACAGAGAGAAAGAGAGTTGGAGAAAGCTGACAACTGAAACAAAAGACACACAAAACAATTGATAGAGAAGGAAACAAAAAATATGAAATCAAGCATAAATGCGAAACGAATCGAATGGAAACGAGTTGAAACTAATTGGACAACAGAAAATATGCAAAGATAAAATGACAGCGTGGTCAACCACAAAAGCAATGAAGAACGAACAAAGCAAACAATGGGAGACGATATCAAAGGATAAGTCGAAATGTCAAAATTTAGATACACTAAAAAATGGCGCTGTAGCTAAGCTCGAACTTCGTTTGACCGAAACATATTAGTACAATACCTCAAACAAATGCAGCGCTTGAAAGCATGCTACACTTTTTTAAAATCCTTACGTATATTGAAAAAAATGCTGCATACTTTCAAGCGCTACTGAATGTACTACAAAAATATTCGCAGTAGTAAAAATATATATATTATATTTTTTCAGCCCGTAAGCGGGATTAGTGCGCCATATTTCCAAACGCTGCAATTTATAGAAATATTTTTATTTATGATTACTTGCATAATAAATATTGGTTTAAAAAAGAAAACTGCAGAAAAAATTGGAATAAAATTATCGTATTTATTTACGTCATAATAAATAAGCAAAGTTTTTTAATGGCAAAAGTTTATTGGTAAAAAGTACTATTGGAATTACTGGTTTTTGAGGCTATATTTAAGAAGGGAGGTGATGCTTTATATGAACTTGTCTTGGTTGATCTCATCCTTGGGCTGTGCTATGGACAGCACTTGATTACATAAACTCGACAAGAGAGAGTTTTATAAAATTTAACATAAAACATAACATTATTATACCTACACTCTCTGTTACTTGTTATCAGTGTGGTGTAAAACTCATCAGAATCGGTTGAAAATTAAAAAAAAGTATGTTTAAATTGTAGACCAATAAATTGAAAAAATATTAATTCGTTTTTAGCAAAATTCCACAAAGAGGGCGTACGTAAAGTCGTGCTTGGACGACCTTGGGATACCCTGTACCAATAGCTTGCAATCAAATCCGGTATCTTAAAAACATCAAAGATATTTGATTGCCAAATTAGGTTCCTTCGTAAAAAACCGAAGAATTTTTAAGCAATAATTTTTTTTTTGGCCGATTGTTCCTATGGGAGCTGTATGATATAGTCAAACGATTTTGATCAAATTTTACACAGTGCTATCGTACCTTAAAAAAGAACTGAATGCCGAATTCAGTTCAAATATCCATACAAACGAAACACAAACAATTTTGAACAAAAAACATTTTTTTGGACCGATTAATCCTATGGGATCTATAAGATACAGGGTGCGCCATTTGAATGTGGTCGATGGAAATATTGAATAACTTTGACAGATTTCAACCGATTGACGTCGTCGAACACATTTTGGAAAGGTTATTGCATTACAATTTTAACCATGAATCGATTCACGCCCAAAGAACGCGCGGAAATTGTGACAATGTTCATTAAATGTAAATGCCCGATTTTTGGGAGTGAATTTTAATGACTGATGAGACCCATTTCACGCTATCTGGCACTGTAAATAAACAAAACTGTCGCATTTGGGGGAAAGAAAATCCTCATACTATCCATCAAACTCCACTGCATGATCAGAAAGTGACTGTTTGGGCCGGTGTCTGCTTCAATATTTCTATCGACCACATTCAAATGGCACACCCTGTATAATCTACTGATTTTAATAAAATTTGGTACAATGTACTGGTACTGATAAATGCCAAATTTAATTCTTATATCTTCACAAACAAACGAAACACAACAAAATTTGTTCAAAAATCAATTTTTTGGAAGATCGGCCCTATGGGAGCTATATGATAAGTCAACCGATTTTGTTCAAATTTAGTGCAATGTTTGGGTACTCTAAAAAACTTCTGATTGCCAAATCTGGTCACATTATTTTAATTAAAAAATTGAATATAGCGAATTTTGTATAAAAAAAGTTATTTTGCCCAATCCTATATGGGAGTTATATTTATATAGTGAACCGATTTTGATCAAATTTTGGTACAGTACTTGAGAACTATAAAAAACTTTCGAATACCAAATTTGGTTACGATATCTTCATCCACAATCGAATTATTTATCTAAGACTTTGGTTTATTTCGAGGTTGTCTGAAACACACCAATGGGAGCTGTATATTTTAACACCGATATCAAAAAAATAAAATAAACTTGTCTCCTATAAAATAATATGGGATATAATGTGAAAGTTTAGCTCTTACCATCTCTGAGATCTGCGCGTTCAAACGGACGGACGGACGGACAGACGGACATGGGTATATCGACTCTCTAGTCACTTTGGGGTGTCTCCGACAACTCCTTCGGTATGTTACATACATTTTCGGCTTGCACAAACTTAACACATTTTAAGCGGGTAGCCTAGTATATGAAACTATGCTGCGTAGAGGGCATTACTTGCAAAACAAGCAAAAATTGCGCGATCCAATATAAATAATATTTGCAAAAGTAATGGTTAGATTTTAATAAAATTTGGTAATATAGTACTTACAACTATACTCTATTTTATTTTATCAAAAGTTTTGTACTAAAACACAACCTACCCTATCTGCTTACCTTTCAAAATGTCAACTATATTGACAAATTTACGTTTATAAACCAATAGATATTTTGTAAAAAAATGTTTTATTGTTTTTTAAACCTATATAATACTTGTAAATTCATTTTTATACAGAAGTAGTTTAGTAGTAGTAGTAGTGTATAAAATATTTTATTGTATTTTCTAACACTTGTTTCTGGGGGTTCTTTTTGCCTCCCGTAAATATTCTTTTAATTTTATGTTTTCTTGCATCCAATAATCTATTTGGAAAATCGATTCTTCTACATGTAGAAGATGTGCTGGGTACTGGATCATCAGGATTATTGGGAACTCTATCATCAACACTATCTCTACTATCTCTACATCTTTGGCCACATCGTGCAAAAATCTTTTATAACTTTTCTTTGAATTGGTATTTAAACCTTTAAAAACTCTGAAAGCGTTGAAAAGAGCACCATTTAGCAAAAACATCACTACCCTTTTCGTCCATTTTTTTGTGCGTCGTACAATTGAATAATATGACAAATACTGATCAACGCGATCGACACCTTTCATATATTTATTATAATCGATAACGCATTTCGGCTTCCAAATGTTTTCTCTTGTCTTTCAATCAATATTTGCACTTTCTACGATAGTGGAAGAATGGATTGTTGAAATCATTCGAACTGTTCTTTTCGATTGCCAGCATTGTAAAAGAATATCGTTTTGACGACGAAACATAGATTCACCTTTTTTTAAATTTGCATTTTGTAAACATGCAGGAAGAACTCTATTTGTACGTATCGTACCACAACTTCGGAATCCATTTTCTAACAAGACTTTAGCCGTATCGACACTATTATAATAATTGTCCATGTAGACGTGGTGCCACAAGATTGCATACGGCTGTAGGAGGTGTAAAATTGTCTCCTGAAGTCGACTTCCTTCACCATGATATATTCGGAAATTACATATATATCCTGTTCTTGCTTCACAAACCATTCGAATAAGAATTCCGTATTTATAAATTTTGGAAGCATTATACACCTTGAATGTTAGCCGACCTCTCCAGGGTACAATGCTTTCATCCAATGACAACTCTCGTTGAGGCTTATATACTTGTTCAAATTTTTTTAAAAAATAAGATACGATTGGGCGAATTTTTTTAAGGCGATCTCTTTCATTGATGTCAGTTTCATTATTTGAAAAATGCCATGAATACCATATTTGGCGGAAACGATCTCTACTCATCACTTGTGCAAAAATTGGAGTTTCAATTGTTTTGTCTATAGACCAATATTCATCCCTAGTTTCTTTACAAACTTTGCCCATAAGTAAAAGTAATCTCAACATTTGTTTCATTTCTTCTGCAGATACGTCTTTCCATTTCACAGATTTTGCACTGTTTTTAAACTTATCAACATTTTGTGAATGATAACGATTAGTTTCTTCTGCCATATAATCGAACAAATCGTTCCCTATGAAAAGTTGAACCACTTCATCCACACTTTCTAAATTATTTGGCATCTCAACAACGCCACTTTGTCCCAAAAATTGTTCAATAATTGGAGGATTATCATGTTCTGACCACTCCAATACTTCATCGTCACTTTGTTCCGAATCGCTATACTGTATTGGTAAAACTCTACGTCTTCTAGGATGAAAGAAGTCTTCATCACTTTCACAGTCACTCTCAAATTCAGTAATATCAGAATCACTGGAAATTTGCGATAAATTATCTGCGTGAACTTCACTATCACTATCAGGGTCCATTTTTATAATAATTGAAAAATAATTTATAAAAAGAAATGTTCAACTGTCTAAAGCCGACAAAACACTGAATTTAAAATTATTATTTCACATTTTACACAATATTCTATGAAAATGCTCTCCAGCTCTCAGAGCTTAAGAAAATTACGCTCTCGTTTGTCTGAAGCGTGGGAAAGTTAACGGTATCTTTTTGTATTTGCTGATGCAATAATTGTTGATAGTTATGAAATGACAAGTCGCTAAAACAATTGAGTAATAAATTTATAAATATAAAACAACATGAATGAATACGCAATAACAGAGAGTCCTCTCTGGAAATAATGAGAAGTGTGTCAAATGAGATGAAAGATCCTCATAATATTATTATTTATTTATGCCCATACAAAACAAAAACAATTCCCTTTCCTAATTTTGTTACTATATAATAAAAATGTTTCTTGGGCAGTCATATCAACAATTGTTGATTTGAGTTTCGAATGCAACAAAACAAACAATTTCCATGAAAAACTTGAAACTTATGAAACTAAAATAATTATATGAAATAATACTTTCAGTTTTATATGAAAACCAATCCGGTAAAAATACCGTCTCCCGCTTTTAAAGTGCCTACATTCAAAAGGTAAAAATACCCGGCCCGCTTATAAGCAGCAGTTTTCACAACGGATAATTTTACCCGGCCCGCTTTTAATGTGTTAATATACCCTTTGTACCATACGATACAGTGTAAAAATATAAGAAAAAATTAAAATCTGTCAATCTTCTCTAACTTTATATCGAACACTCTTAAATAAGAAAAGAACATACATAATTCCAGTGGAAAACCAATTTTCCTAATTTGAACATCTTAAACTTTTTTTTCCAATCTAAGTTATTAGACTTAATCGACTGAAATTTTATAAGTATATAGCATAAAAAAAACTTGCCCATTTTTTGTCAACTTTATATTAAAACTGATGTAAATTCTTAAAAAGTAAGAGAAAGCACTGAAATCCAGTGGAAAACTATATTTTCCTTATTTAAACATCCATAATATCTTTTTCTGCAATATTATAATACCGACTAAAATTACTTTAATATAAAGCATACAAAAAAGACTTTCCAATCTTATCCAACTTTACATCAAAACTAATATACACTCTCATAGAGTAATAGCAAAAACTTAATACCAATGGTAAACCAAATCTAAAACCCAGCGGGTAGCGATTGCCATCCAAAGTATAAAACGCAGCCCTTTTTGGCCATTTGGGCAATTGACTCCTAGTGGGCGTGGCATGGCATGGCATGGCCCTTTGACCTTGTATGACGCCGTCATCGACATTGGCCATTGGCAGTAGCAATCAGCTGGCGGCGCGGAAGTTCAATTATTCATGGCCTCCGCTTACCACTGTCCGGTTTCCGGTTACCAACTCCTCCTCCTTCTCCCAACACCCGATGATTATGACGCGACATGCAAAAGCACAAAACGCATGCAACAACAACAAATACATTTGGCCCAAACAAAGCGGCACACGCAATTGCAACAAATTAAAGGCTAGAAGGCTGTTTGTTGGCCAACACTCGTTAGATACGATATTTCATATGTATGTATGTATTGTAGAAGCTACTAGATGTATATGTATAAGTAGATACATATATACATATTTATGTACTCGTACTGTAGGGTCTGCTTATTTGCCAGCTCTTGGACTCTTTGTCTTCTCTGGCTCTGACTTGATCATTCGCATTTGCATTTTAAATTGCTGCAGTATTTTTTTTTTTTTTTATTTTTTATTGTTGGCCCATTGTCTTAGCTGAACTGCAAAATGGCCACAAAGACGCGTTAGTAATTTTTGAACAGCATTCTTTTGCACAAAATTGAAATTTACTTTGCATACAGTGAATATATAGAGAAAAAATTTGAGGCACTTTAGGCCATGCCCAACGGTGGAGTGCTCTTTAGGCTTTGTCAAAAATGGAAAGAAATTTCGGCAAAGAAAATAAATTGGTATCTAAGAAGGCCAAGTTTGTCGGTTAGTGAGTGGGTTGGTTAATATATAAAGAAAGTAATAAAATTGTTTTCAGTCAAATATCAAAATGAGCCAATGATAAAAACAATTAATCTGCAACTTCGAGCTTCCGACTCCCAACTTCTTCGCTTATGATATTACCGAATCCCTTATCCTAAACTACATTTAATTTTATATTTCATCCCTTTTATTAAATGAATTTATTTATGGATTATTATAATACTTTGGTACTTTTGGTTTGAAATTTATAAGTTCCAAAGTTGTCCTATAAAGGCCTATGGATATATCCGCCATTCAACTCCTATTTCGTATATTGCACTGTGGGCCCAGAATCTCAAATTTTGAGCAAAAATCTACTATTCCCATATTTTTTTATAGTGGGGAAATTTTACATACGTGTTCGTAAAAGATTGAACTACTTTTTTGGGAAGAATGAGAATACAGAAAATCCGACCAAAATTCGAAAAAATTGAAGATTTCAAAAGTCCATATATAAATTTTTCCGTATTTTCCTCAGAATTGTTAATTTTTCAATTTTTTGACTTGCATCGTTGTAAATATATGTTGTTTTTAAAAGAGATGAAACGGATATCCGGTAACTATCCGGTATCCGGCCTATCCGGCTGCCTTAATAATATCCGGCCGAGTACCGGTTACTATACTACTGCACTAAGAGCAAATTATGCTGAATAAATACTCATTTCACTGCATTGTAAGTGGTTTCGCTTCTCTTCATAAATAAGGCCAGCATCAGAAAAAAATCTTTCGCTGTACACACTGCTGAAAGATAGATTTTGTTTGTTAAATTTGGATATTGTTTGGCATTAGCTGCCCTCCAAGCACAAGTGTCACAATTGCGATCAATTCGCACTGACTTGAGAAAAAAAATTCAGCTCACAGGTTATCGCGTTTCTTTTTTCACGTTGAACCTGGCCAGTATTATTTTCATTTGCTACCTCATCAAAGCAATCCCAAAACGTGTCAAGAGCTTTGCGAGATATAGCTGACTCTGACTACTCTCCTCTACTCTTTTTAGTCGGTGTTGAAAGTGAACTGCTAAGTTCCGCCGGATATCGTGCTATCCGGCCACATGGTTGGCCGAATATCCGGCATCCGGCCAAACTGCTATCCGTTTTATCTGCAGTTATTAACATTTAATATTTATTTATTTCATATTTTTTTTATTTCATACGTTTTATTTCGTGCGAGGCGTTCCAGGTAAACAAATATTTAAATTTCAAACAATTTTCATTTATACATTATTCGATTTGTTAAGTACAAACAAGTTTATAATAATTTCGTAGAAATAATATTATATATAAGAAAACATGTTATAACTTGAATTGAATAGCATTTAAAAATAATTAAGCATCATCGAACAAATCATCATCGAACAAATCATCATCAAACATATCATCATGAAAATTTTCGATATCAAAGTCACCTTCATCATCAGCTTCATCATCACTTGAAGATTCAACATCGAATAGCATGTCCCTGTAATACCTGTATTCTTCATCTGAATTAATATCTATTTCAAAATTGAATGGCAATTCAGGCCGACTGGGAAATGAGACGCTAATAATATTTTTAGCGTTTTTATAGTCCGGATTGTCGAAAATATGATCAGTCATTGATGTGCCGTAGGCGTAGATTGTTATGGGCAGCTTACGCGGAGAATCTATTTTTTTGGTTTGTTTTTGAATCTTCTCAATAATTTCGTAAACTAGTGCATCGTCTACTTTGGCGCAAGATGTCAGACAAATTTGACATAGTTTTTGACAAGAAATTATCAGACGAACTACCAAACTGTTTGTCACTTTATTGCAATGGCTGATATCCAAATATTCCAATTGGCTAAGATCACAGAGTGACTGCATATCTTTTTCAGAAAATTTGTTGCTTCGAGGTATTTTAAGGATTTGCAGTGCGCCTAGTTGATTTATTTGTAGCAGCGTTCTACTAGAGATAGCGTTTTTAAAGCCAACGATTTCCAAATGCCTTAACTGCGCCGACTTGTGTTGAATAAGCTCAGCGAAAAGTTCGTTACGGAACTCGTTGCTATCATATTCAAGTATAATAAGTTTTATAAGGCGGGGCAGCCGTGCCAATGTTTCATAGGCTTCGTTTCTAGATACGCTTATATAAAGCTCTTCCAGAGCCTGACAATAATTAAGCATTTCTTCGAAGTCTTGTGTTCTCCATGGTTTCACCATTAACAAATTAAGACTTTTCAGTAGTGGCAATCTTGGTAAAAAACTTGGATTTATATCTAAACACATAAAAAGATTAAGCGTTTCAATTGATGTTGGCAGTTGCTGCATTTCTTCCCCGTATAACTCCATATTCTCGGACAAATCCAAATGTTTGAGCTGGTTTAGACTCTTTAGGGCCAACAATTGCGATGTTTTGACGGTGCAACACTTCAATTTAACATCCACGAGATTCGGCAAGCTACCAAATATTTTGTTCATGTCAAGTTTAGACGAGACGCTACTCTCCAAATGCAATTTCTGCAAATTTTTGCAATGTTTCCTGAACAATTCGATAAAACGATTGCTATGATTCCAAGGAATATGGCCAGTCAATTCTTTCACATAGCAACCGGACTTTGTAAAAAAGTCCAACATATCCCAAACAGTGGCCTTGTCAAATTCCTCTAATTTGATGACTTTGTGAAGCGACGGTGAGCATAGTTGGTACAGGTCATCGAAACGAATGGACGTGCGTGCCAAGCGAACCTGCTCTATCAATGGCAGCTTTTCGAGTATCAATTGAAAGCAATACTGATTTAGTGTATAAATCAATGGCCAGGAATCGTTCAAATCAGCGCTAGGCAGCTGATGCGCATTTGGCTGAAGCCAGCTGTCACTGGGCTTGACTCCTAGGCGTCGTCCGTTCAGCATATGGGAACGAGCTAAGACTTTGACCACGTCACGGGGATTGGCGAAATGGACATAGGCGGTTCTGTGTCCAAGCATTTGAGCACGTCTAACTTGTCCAAACTTATGGAAATACTTCTGTAACTCTCGTTGACCGAACTCTACGGGAATTTTATACACAAATATTTTGTGTATTTCGACATCATCTTCCGTGTAAGCAACTCCATCTTTTATTTTATAAGTATGTTCAGATTGAGACCAATAAGCCATATGACGCTACATTGTGTAAGACGGTGACTGCCAAACAAGTTAAGTTATTTTGAATCAAAAAGAAAAATTATAGATTTTGTTTTAACTCACAGCTAGAAATTATAAACACACGAAAAATCAAAGTATGACACAAATTGCGTTGTCTATGTGATGATATAACTTTACAATAGACGTCGATAGATGTATCGATATTTTTTTTTTTACGATAATCGATATTTTTTTTCGAAGCACTAGCACGTCTATTGTAAAGTTATATAACAGCACTAATGTACAACTTTAGAACCGTTGAAAAAATATTTTTTAAAGCATACTTTTCGGCAGCTAAGAAATTAATAAATATTTCTTCGCTTTATTTGTTAAAAATTAAACTTTTAGATAGAAAATTCCATTTTCGAAAATCGTAGAGAGCTACATTTCATTGTTAAATATAGAAAGAAATTTTCCAAAATTTTTTTCGAATAAATATCGAGTGTTTGTCGTAGCTGCTCTTTAAGACCTTTTTTTTTAAAGATTTGCAAATGCAAATTTCTAAGGAATGATGAGGGATACTTTTTATGATTTCGAAAGGATATTTTATGGCATTTATTTTTTTAAAATAATCTCGTTCAAATGTTGGCCGCAGCTGCGTTTTAAATGGTCCATCCTGAAGGTCCAATTTTCCATAGCTCGTTCAAGCATTTCCACTGGTATTTGGCCAATAACACGAGTAATGCTTGCTTCGAAGATCTCAATCGTTGCTAGTTTGTCCACGTAAACTTTTGAATTTACGTAACCCCAAAGAAAAAAGTCGAGCGGTGTGATATCGCATGATCTTGGCGGCCAAGGTACGGGTCCCGTACGTAAAATTAATCGCTCACCAAATTGACCTCGCAATAGAGCCATTGTTTTATTGGCAATGTGGACCGGAGCGTCATCCTGTTGGAAACAAATGTCGTCGAGA
>JBAMAX010001080.1:0-18284 GCA_037043745.1 Chymomyza amoena
AGATATGACTATACATAAATTTAATTAAGTTCATACAAGCTGATTAGACTACTTAATTATAATTTTTGAATTATAATTTTTAGATTAGACTGATCTGATTAAAATTTCTATGGACAAAAATGCTTCAGCTGACGTCATTGTGCACTAGGTACAGTTTTAACTTCACCGTCAAGTGATAGACATAAAACATGTCGCCATGACCATTAACTTATCATTGCAAAGTGAATGAACAAATTTGATCAGATGACGTCAATTGCTAACACATTTAAAGATGCCAAATGAAGGACACGCGCCTTGCGTCACCTTCTTGTCAGTATAGCCGCTGGACTCTCTCAAATAGCACAGTAAAACAAACAGCTAAAAGCTTCTCCTTTGCGTTTGAATGAGTTCGGCTTGTGCGATTGTATCCTGCACAGTTTGAAATGCACTTGGTTTTTTATTTATGTTCTGTGGTTAAGCAATCATAGCAATATGTCATTTTGCTCTCTTACCCCATTTTATTGTTGCTTAACGCAACTTGTTGTGCACCCTTTCGATTTAGGTTCTCTTTTTTGTCTCTTTGTCGGCAGTTTTAATCGCTTTGTTTTGTAGGTGGCAGGCTTAGGAGTATTTAATACGTAGACAAAAAGTGTAAAAGGTAAAGCAACCTGAGCTGAAGCCGCAGTCGCTTTGATGTGCTCAGCGGATTAGGTTGGGATTTGTCGCCTAGCTGCAGTTTTGTTGGCGGCCATTTTTTTTCGTTTTTGGCTAGTATAAGCCCTCTTCTTTTCGAGTTAATTAAAACATGTTTTAAGCACAAAAAACTTCAACAAATGTCAAGCATTACATAATTTGATTTTCGACAGACAATATGCTAGAAACTAATTAAAATAAAATATAAACGTAGGGGTAGTTGCACGTGTTGCTGCAAAAGATGCTACAGGAAATCCCATAGCTACTTCGACATTCCAGGAACTTGGAAACTGTCTGTAAAGGATACTAAGTCATAATAGTGTCACTTTTTGTTTTTTCTGTCACTTTACCCCTCTAAGTGCGTACGTCGCGCACTCTCTCTCTCTCCTTTTCGTTTACCATCAGTTGATTATCTTGGGTTCTACGTCATCGTCGTCGCCGGGGGCGTGCAATTGTAGCAGTTCATAAAAAACAATAAGTAGGGAGCCGCGCTCTATGCGTATCTTTTAGATAAAAAATTTATGAGTTAGTTGGCTGCCTTGACACAAACGACATGTGTCTCAATATGCCGTCTGTCCGTTACTTGGACTGACAGCAACAAATACAATTGTTAGCTGGTCGGGCATAGCCTAAGCCAAGTAATGGAGTTTGGTATACAAAGTATGGCGGGCAGCCACAAGGACACTTTATGTGCAGCTTAAGTTTGGCGTCTTACAAGAATCTCATTGTGGCATAGTGGCTTACAAATTTTCATATAGCTTCAGCAAATTTGGCAGCAATTCAAAATTATTTGCAGCAGCTTTGGGGTTTTAACACGAATTAAGCAGTTTTTATGTGAGCAGGCGCTACAGGTAAGCTCCACGCAAAGCCGTCTAATGGCCACTTAACTGAATTTACTTTTATGGTCAAGAAGCATCTTTTGCTATGTGTGTGCCGGGCCTTAAGGATCAACTTAAAATATGGCAAACCTAGTCGCTCTGCTTACCCACTCTCTCTCCCTTTGCAAATCCGTGCCAATTTCATTTGTTAGCAAAACTACGTCCATGGTTAAGCAGGTTTTAGCCAATCTGCTTAACCCTTAGTCGGTGTCTAAACCTTTGTGCTGCCGCTGCTTTCCCAGAAGTGTTACCGAGCCTGAGCCCTGTCTAGCATTTCAAGCCCGTGCCGACAATCATTTGCATATCTCTGACACATCTCCGGTAGCTGAGGTAGGTGTAACCGAAGGCTTCAAATTAGCCAAACTGTTTGCAAACTGTCGCCGCCTTGGACTTAGTGTCCGTTGCCTGCGGATTTGCATGGATTTGGCAGCGTTCGCTTACAGCCAAGGCGTGCACTATTAGATGGCTAAGACCCTTTGTTTACCTTGCTAATCAATGGAACTGGTAGAGTTTGAGCTGGTTTAAGTTGGCTCATTAGATCTTAAGCGCTGCGAAGTGTGGCCAGCTGTGGCTCAGGTTGAGTTGCAGCAGCTTCGGGTTAAGCTGTACGTAAAATTGCGCTACTTTTTAGGATAATTAGAACAGATACAAAAGTAGTTAAAATTCTTTTGTTAATTTCAAAGGAAATCATAAGATGAATTCGAAATTAGGATCGATGAAGTCTTCTTATATTATATAATTGCAAAAGAGATAGAGAGATTAGTTTTTAATACTTTAATAAAACATCGGTATGATGTGCGATTGTAACCGTTCTCCTAGTTATTTTTGAAAGAACTTTCGAATCCAGCCACCTCTGGATCGTAGTTTATATGCTCAAGTAACAAAAATAGTTTTTAAAAAAATAAAAGAAAATAGTTTATTTTTATCCATTGACCGGTCCTTCATCTTACCCGTGTATTTTGTGTGAAAAAAAATTAAATTTTAAATTCATCTGGATCAATGAGTGACCCAAGGACAGGTCTAGGCTTAGTTGTAAGCTTTATCTTAGATTAAAAATAAAAATTTTTCTAATATCTTTATTCACTTACGAGAAATGTCTTATCAAAGAAAAGTCTGCCTAAATATTCAGCTATCGATAACTCGATATTCGATCAGAATATTGCAAACAATAGGTATCGAGGGTGAAATCTTGAAATTACGAAATGGACCTAAAAAGTTTACTTCATCTACTGAAACTGCAATTTGTTATCAGCGATTCCTAACCCCAGATAGTTTCACTTGATTTTCGTTTCGGCTTTCTTTACCATTTATCTCAATAAGAAGTTCTACTTACAAATATTTCAAATCAAAATTCTTTGGTAAACCAACTCAACTTTCCATTACAGATACGCTACGGCACTTCTTTACAGACATTTATCCTTTTGCCTGCTAAATTATTAAATCGCAAACAATAACTGAAATGCCAATAAATCAAAACACCTACAAGAAAGGACTTGGCAGCGGCAAAAGGTTAGGGGTAAGCATTCCAAGCGATCCTTAAGAATATGAGCATAAAAAATCGAACAACAATAAATCCTGGGCAACTACAAAATAGATTCTGACACAAAGGACATGAAGCACCATTAAAAAGTTGCTAAGAATAAAAAAAGAGTCAGCTCGAATTTGTAGGGTTACATTAGGTGCGAAGTCGTCGTTGGATAACAAACAATGAGCCGGGACTTGGGGTTGCTGCCTGAAGCAAGCTAAGTTACCGCAAAGGGTTTGTCTTGGGGTTAAAAGGATGTGCGCAATAAAGACGAACGTTGAAGAAATCGATTTAAAGGCTAGACAAAGGGCAAGGGGTTGGGGTAACTAAGCAGCCTTTAGGTAAAGGTGCAGGGACAACACTAAATTGATTGTAAGTAGTAGGTGTTAAAAGAAATCTAGCAAATGGTAGCGGAGCAGAAATTAAAGAATTGGAATAGAGCTCTTGTTTCGGAATGTCTGCGTTTTATCATTAATCATAGCCTTTAAAATAGAACTAGAAGATTTAACTAATGACTCTAGGCAGTAGTTAAATATTTGTAACACGATCTATTTATGTTGCTCTGTTTAATGATCTCTTTATTTACTCGTGAACCGAGCCCATCCATTTATAACAAAATATTAAATAAATGATACGACAATATTCTAATCCTTAGAGAGTCTTAGACTAGGTTGTGGGCTGTATATACTATTTACCATTTTAAAACTTCCAATCAACTAATAATAGTTATTATTACACCGATTTTTTCAAAACACAAAAATATAACGTAAAATATTAGTAAAAAATAAATCTGGAATTGTATCAATTTTACGTGCTTTTGATCTCAATTTCAAAATATAACAAATTGATAAACACCTCAAATTATTACAATTATTTTCATTCTATTACACAAAAAAGAAAACACAGTATCCTTGCAAATCTTTAAAATACTTCAACTTAGAGTTTTTAAATTTTTTTTGAGAATTTTAAATATTCGAATATTTTTTTTAAAGATACACTTTTTGTTAACTTGAGGTTAAAATATTTCAATAAAAAATAAAATCTTAAGAATTTTTTTAATTTTTTGAGAATTTGAATATTTACAATATAGTTTTTTGTCAGCTTGGTAGCGATACTAAACAGATTGGATATTCCATATCCAAAATTATAAATTTTGGAAATATCGAATCGATATAGCAAAGGCTGAATTTAAAATAAATTCGATTATAATCAATCAAATGGTCACTCGCGGATGAAAAGTAGTCGATCGAGACTCAATTCAAAAGCTTTCAAACTGGGGAACCATTTCGGGTTTTTTCCATTTGTGGAAAATTAATTTCAATGTCCTCTCCAACACCAAACGAATTACCAGACAATTATAAATAAATTGAGTTGGCCGTTTATGCTGATAAATAACATAATTACCTTATAGGGTCGAAGATCCTTCCTTCTACCCATACTCTAAAACACGGCAGGCATTCTCAAAAAATGTCACTAGAAAAGCTCATAAAAGAAACGAATTTAATTTTCGACCAATGAATTGATCTGCATCATTATTATAAAATTTTAAAGATCGTTTGGGTAATTATTTTCCGTCAGTCATCTACTAGTATTTTAAAACAACGTTTTCAACATAAGGACCTAATTCTAAAAGAAGACCCCAATAAGGTATAAACTTATACGATCTAATCGTCAGACTTTTTAAGATGCTGATTTTGAAAATATTTTAAGAGCCTTCAAAATATTTTCTGTTCTATATGTTCACTTAATGATAATTCAGAATGAACTTCGTGTTTCTTGAACTCAGCATCAGGTGATTTGGAATCATGATTTCTTGCTAAAAAGTACCAAATTGAAGAAATGTATCTCACTTCCCAAAAAGAGCTGACAGCACTTTCCCAAATAAGTACGTATTTGTGTGTGGCATTGAGATTTATTTTTTGTAACCCTCCCATATGAGGAACCGCTTAATCTCATATATCATACACAAAATACTCCATACGTTTTGCTTATTCACCCGCTCAACCAATTACTTTCGTTTTTCGAAAAAACAAATACCAAAACACAAATAAACAAATGTCCTGTTACCTTATACCCCGCATATGCATAAGGATATATGGCTGCATATGGAATGCAATCCGCACAGCTGTCAGTTAAAGGTAAAGGAAACTCGTTTCGGTTCTTGAAATTCTTTTGCAATTTTGATGCAATCAATGCTTAGTTTTTGTGCTGCATCCTTAATCAATTGCTAGAATGTTTGTCTGTCTGCTTATCCTTTTGTGGCCTGGTGCTTGTCCTGGTGCCCAAGGTGTGCATAAAAGATTATGCATGTTGGCGCGCGAGCGTCTCTCTTTGGCCCTTGGCTACTGTAGATCTTTAAGATACGCACATTCACTCACACACACACATATCGTGCACAAACAATATGATTATGCAAGTAACGCAAAGGTCCTTTTACATGCTGTACAGTTGTTCTGGCGACATATGTTTGCATTGTGGTTGGTATCTAAAGGATACTTTGGTCAAGTGCTGACCGCAACATTTGGCACGAGTTGGAACACACAGTCCGTTTGGGTCAGCAGTAGATCCACTGATATGGCAGCCTTTCTCTTTTTTCCAGTTGCCGCCATTTTGTTTGGATTTTAAAATCCCTTTGCCTCGTTATGCATATGCTAATGTCTCTGCTTCTCTTATTGGCAGTTACATGAGCTACATATATACACAGCGAACTACATACATACCCCGTACACATGTGCTGCGTATCTTTTTACCAAGCCAAAGGGGTGGCAAGCTCAGCGCTTCGTTTTTTGTTTTTTTTTCTGCTTTGCTTATTTTTTATGCCACACGACGCCATCTTTGACTTTCACTGTGGCATGCTTTGCCTTACTCGTTTTTCCCCCATATGTAACTTGGCCTTTCCTATGTATGTATCTTACGGATACATTTTTGTATCTTTCGCTCGTTTGTGTCTTGTCTGCATCTCGGTTTTTTTTTTAACCGAGTGTGGAATTTTTTGACATTTTCATTTTTTATGTGCTTGGAGTCTCATGTGTGCCGGGGCGGTTTGGGCACGCACGCACGTAGAAAGCTGCCGGTCCTGCCGGCTTCTTGGTGCGCCCCCTTTATGGGGTTGCTCACATGGAGACTGCATGGCTTTCGTTTTTGCTTTTTTGGATGCTGAGTGTTGTTTTTTAATATCGAGATGGCTTAGGCGAGTTATTTTGGTTGTACACTGCGCGAAACATAAAGTTTGGGGTTCTTTTTTAGTATATAAAGTTGAAAACTCGATTTGATATGAAAAATGAAGCATGTTAAGATGTGTTCACCACCTATCGTAGAATTATTTTCGATCTAGTCAATATCAAATTTAGAGTAGCCCTGATAATCATGGTGACTGGAGAATACCCATTTCCAGGCCCGACAAGAGGGATGCTATCATACTATAGTGATTCTAGTAAGGAGTGGCCTTTACATTTTCCCATGGAGCGGATTTTCTCTCTAGATCTCAGAGACGGTGAGAGTTAGACAAACAGATTTTTAGATACCTTATTATGGTGACTGGAGAATACCCATTTCCAGGCCCGACAAGAGGGATGCTATCATACTATTGTGATTCTAGTAAAGAGGGGCCTTTACATATTCCCATTAACCGGATTTTCTTTCTAGATCTCAGAGACGGTGAGAGCTAGACAATCAGACTTTTAGATACCTTATTACCCTATGAAGCCATGTTTCTGTTGTATAGCTCCCATAGGGGTATCGCAAAGCTCTCCGTGCCCCGACTTTAATAATAGAAATCTTCTTTCAGGAGCTTAGCCAAATAGCAATAATTTCTTTTAATTATTAATATGTTTAAATTAAATTCTGATCAAATTTGTTTTGGCACCTATCTGTAATCACGATAAGCCTGAAAAAAGTTTAACTTTTGAAAATAACGAAGAATCTTGTCCAGCTTTGCTACCACTGCCTTTTATGGAAATTTCATCAAATTTCTTCCAGTGCACAACTAGCTGCTCTTCCCCCCACAGCATTCACAACTTGAAATTATGACAGCCATTTTCTATGCACGCCCACACAAACGGCGAGTAATTTGAGGCCATTCTCTAATGCTTTTTATAGGCCTCACATTTAGATAAGAAACTCTTTCACCATTTCGAAAAGCCCCAAAAAAATATTAAAATGGGGTAAACTGGCGGCCATACCAGTTCCACAACCAGTCAACGCCAATGAGTGTTGAGTAAAAAACTTAAACGGAAGCTCTGGGATAGGCGGAACGAGCTAAGTAAATAGTTTGGAAAGTTGGGGTAGCGGCTGTCGGACGCATTTTTTTGGGTTAAAATTTATGCGTAACGCATGCAGATGAGGGTCGAGCAAGACATGGAGCAGTCTAGAAGTTCTACTTGTGCTCCCCCTGCCCCCAAAAGTGACACGCTTATGTGTGAGTGTGTGTATTTGTGGGCGGCGGAGTAAGAGATATTTCCGTTTTAGTCAGAAATTGCTTTTTTCTTGAGTGTGTCGACTGCGTGAGTTAAGCAGAATTAAGCAGGGAGCACGGAAAAGAATGCAGACATTGGGGAAATCAACGATCCATCAGGCGTCGGCATGACTGCGGCAAAAAACGAAAAAAAATTCCGGCTGTTTTTAAGGTTAATTTACAACACTGTAACACTCCAACACGGCAACACTTCATAAAACTTTAACTCAACACCTACATTAACTACAGCTGTTGTTTAACCCCTTTAACCCTTGTTGCCAAATTACAGCGCGTCAACAGCTCACAAAGAAAAAAAAAAACAAAGCTATTAGGCGCTGTACCCCGATTAGACAAATTTTTATACCTTAATTGCTTTTGAAACAATCAAAAATATGGCAGCGGCGTCATATGCTGGTGTCCCACGCGACCAGTTAAGGGGTTCAACTGGAAGTGGTCAGCTCTTGAGGGGCACACAGTTGGTCGTGCTTGTAATTTGAATTTAATAGGAATATTATTTGTTTGTTTGTATCCATTTGACAGTCGAACACACAAAACGGATGTGAACAATTTTGAACAATTTTAAGGGTTAAATTTCGGAAAAAGTGTCTGTGTATTTTTCTTATTGCTCTATGACATGTGATCTATTGTAGATTGAAATTAAATTAAGGTTGCCTGGGGGTAAGATGTGTGTCTGTGCGCCACTTTGTCGGTTTCACATTTCCGAGAAGGGCAATTAAAGGGTTAAATGTGTAAGATAAGAAGGGTTTCAGAATGGGTAACAATATGTTTATGGCTTTACAATAATATCTATAAAAAGGTAGCAGTCCATTATGCGGGTGTTGTCAGAAGGTTTCGGTGGAGTTGCTTGAACTTAGAGCTGAAAACAACTTCAACAAAAGAGAGAAAAAGAGTTTTTTTTTGAGAATTGTTTTTTTAGATTTCAAGGGTATCAAAAATGTATAAGAGGGTTGGAGCCTATTTTGTGGATTTTGATGGAATAATTCGGCATGGCACTTCAGAGTTAAAGTGAAAATCCCCCTTTAGGAAATAAATAAAAAAAAGTTTTGTCAAGTTATCTTTGGATTTCGGGAGCAAACTGCCTTATCGATTGAGCTATCAAGATAAAAATCGCAGTAGCTGAGTTGTAATCATTACTGGTGGAATAATTTACAAAATAATATTGGTGAATGTTTAGATATTGAACGATAGTGAACAAATGGGTTTTGCGTTTTTTGTTTTTAAGAAACAATGTTTGTTCCATTCTTCTTCCATACAACAATCAGAGGTGGCAGCATCTAAATTTGCTGATTGGGAATACCTTTTTCTGCAATTACTTTTGTCGTGACTAAATTATTTTATTCTTGTGATTCATTTAACGAGCTCCTTTACTTGTAGTGGCAGCACTTATTTTCGCTGATTGGCAGTACTTTGCTTTAGAATTGGTTTTGGTAGCGGAAACATTCACGCAGAGTAGGACATTTTATGGAAGGCTCGTATTTACATTTAGTGACAGCACTTATTTTTGCTGACTGGCAGCACTTTATTTTGCGATTGTTTCTGGAGGGAGAAGGCTTTTCTTTGTGTCAGTGGCAGCACTTCAATCGGTTGACAGCACTTCTTTCTATGATTGTTTTTTTTAGAGAAAATATTCAGGCAAAGACAATGAATGGTATTGTCCACATTTCTATAAGACTCTTTTTTACAATCTGTATTGGGCTGATTGGCAGCTCTTTGATCTGAGATTGATTTTGGTAACGAAATTATTCATGCAAAGATCACGATACTCTCCACAATCATGGCACGGTCTATTTTACACTCAGTGGCAGCACTTATTTGCACAGATTGGCAGCATTTGGTTTTGGTAAAATTTTTTTGATTGTTTTTGTTACCGACGACATTGAGTTTGTTTACAAGTCATACAAACTAAGTATAAAACCTTCGGAGTTCCGTACAAAATTTTTCTCAAAAGCGCCATCGAAGAAAGCCATCAATGACTTACTTTGCATGTCATACAATAATATTTGGTAAAACTTTTGGCCAATCCCAATTGTAAGTCCCCAAAAAACTTGACACACGTCACAAGTCAATAGCGAACCCTTTCCGCTTGTCAAACGCTCGACAGAAAGACTAGACAGGATAGAAGGAACCCCGTCGACGAATCAAAAACGTGGCGCTTTTGAGGCAATTTAAATAAAACGGCGATCCAAACACGTCAACTGGAAAGTGCTGAGAAATTTCGATTAATAAAAAGGTAAACGGCTTTGCGTGACAAACGCAAACTATCAACTACTTTAATCGTATTGGGGGCAACTTTGAACGGAACCAATACATTTGTGGGCTGCAAAGGGCGCCCTGGTATTGGGAGTATGAGAACACGCCATAAATCAAGCATACCGTTAACTTGATGATTTCGCGTTATAAACAGGCAAGTTTTTTTTTTCCATAAGCCCAACAACTTGGCTTTTAAAAAATAAAATAAAATCGAATATAAATAGCAAAGTTTTTTGTTGGCTTTGGGGTGTACACTTAATAGTGTCCACATGTCAACATGTACATATACTCGCACACACACACTTAGACACATGCGTAATAACGGTTTTTTTCTCTTCTGGTACTAACTGTTGTTTTCTCTAATGCAGCCATATTACAAAATACAAAACCAAAATGCCTGCTACTTTTGTGCCATTAATCAAACTATCTCACGGGAGCATCACCCACAAGCCAGACAAACCCATAGATAGACAACAGCAACATCATCATCATCATCATCAACGTGTGTGTACCAATTCGTATCTGTATCTTTGTATCTTTTAGTTGAAGATATTTACTTGACTTTTGGTCGTTCGTTTTTTAGCATATGCTCCCAGTGGTAAATTAAGTTCGCACTGCTAAAAAACTGTTCCAAGAAAATTGAGATACTTGTTAGTAGGGAGAGCTTCTTCGGGGTTTCTGTTTGGACACTTTTGTGCCAAGTAATGTGACTTTTTTTCGTAGTCAGTTGACAGTTTGATTCGATTTGCTAAGAGGTCTTGCTTTTTTTTATCTTCGTTTATAGATGTCAAATACAATGCTGAATTTGAGGTACAGTTGCGCCTGGGTTTGTTTAGATGTTGTGGAAAAAACAAGCAAATCGATAAGTGCAGTCTGGGATAGGATGTCCTCCAGCTACTCCCCTTGAAAAGTTTTTTGTTTAGTATGTAAGGAAAAGTATTTGATCACAATTATTTTTTAACCGATTGTCTCTTTCCCTTTTCTGGGAATGTTCGGAGCAAGTTATTCAGTTATCTCTGAATAAGTACATGGGGAAAAGACTAAGAGTGAAGTTAAGAAAATTATAGAAATCTTCTCAAAATCTGCTAAGGAAACCCGATTTTATTTAATGTTATATCAAAAAATAAGTATTACACTTTTTTTTTGGTTTCTACAGAGTCTGCTGAAATCGAACATTTCCCTAAAATTTGCAAATATGGTGCCAGCGGGTAAAAAATCGATTCTTGATTATAAGTATAAATTTGAAGTATCAACCCTGAGATAAATGAACAAATCGATCCACAATGATTAGTATATGTAATATATCCAAAAGTATTTTTAGCCAGCCTGAAATAGAGCTCCGTTTAATGGTATGGTTTAACATAAGAAAAGGGTCTTTGGAAATACGTTCCAAAGGTGGAGCAAATGGTGATCAAGATATAAGATATATATAAGACTTACACCCATTTTTTTAACTTCGAGGGGATCGGGGCTTTAAAATCACCCCAACTTTTCAATACTTAGGAGAACAAAGCGCGCAGGCACCGGAACCCTCTAGTATACATAAACATATTAAGCTGAGCATCGTGCAACTCCTTCAATTACGAAACGCCAAGCTATGCTCATTTTTTGCAGCCTTATCCACTACTCAAATGCCTAGAAAATTGAGCAATTGAGGCAATACAAACAAAAGCTGGTCCAGCAGCGATGAATCTTGTCGATAAGGCAAGTTAAACACTCCACGATTGGCACTAAAAAATGCAGGCGCAGTAGGACACAGCAGTGGTCAATGGTTGACTGAAGCGTGGATGTAAGGACGCTGGGTCGTGTGGACAAATAAAAAATCACATTAGAAACACACGTCGCCGTCAACGCCAAGGACCGGCCGTATTATAAATGATCTATGTAATAGACTTATAAGGCAGAAGTAGCAAAGTAAAAGTTTGCCCATAATGCGTTTATCTGTGACAGACTGAACAAAAAACAGTTTGTCCCAAGAACCATGCCCGTTCCCATTCTTGTGCCTCTAGCCCATCACGAGGTGTGGTTTGTTTTTTTATCTTAGGCAAATTTCTTATATGGCGTAACATACAACCCCACAAGTTGGGTTTTGTTAGATTAGCGGGCGTTGGGTGAGGGCTGTGTGATATGTGGGCGAGTGTGTTGGGCAACATTATAAGGGTGTAAATAAAAATATTAACACTAAGTCCAGATACATGATCCCCAACCGCTTTAGCTCACAGACCAAAACCATTTGCCCGCTGTCAGCTGGGAGCATATGCATTAGCATCTTATTGTGAGTGGCTTCGATTTGAAGATGTTGGAAATTTTTTTATATATCTATGGGTTGGAATGAAATGGCATGCGTGTGTGTGAGTGGATGAGCAACATTGAGTGGTTGCCATTTAAATTGAGTAATCACTTGGGGCATTTTGCCAAAGTTTCTGTTGTTTGTTTTTTCAAAATGTGGTTACGAGTAAATCTACATTGGGCTGTGAAAGACAACTGAATGATTAGTGTATATTGAAACAGTGGCATAGATAGGGATACAGAGAGGATTAATCTTTGGCGTAACTCAAAAGATCTAGGCTATAAGAAATTGTCATAAGAACCTTGGGTGTTTACTCTCTGCTCTGGCTATCACCTAAAAAGGCGCACCACTTAAGACGGCTATATCATCCAAGAAGGTGTTGGACTTGACAGGATGGGATTCAAGAAATGAAGGTGAAGGAATCGAAATTTTCTGAAAGTTCTTCGGTTATCAATTTAGGAATAAGTAAATACATGGTCAGTAGTAGTATTCTAGAAATACAAATAATAATTTGAAGAAATACGATTACTATAAAATGACGCATGCAAAACTATAGAACAAGAAATTATTGTTATGAGTGGGTAGTCTATGACCAGTGGAAGACCAAGACGCGTCCAACGATACCTCATTTGGTAACTTATGATAAGCGGTCTCGAAGTTACGAGGGAACAGATGAACATAAATACGAACGTGACCACCGAAATTAAGAAAATAATAATAAATTTTGGAAATGATGCCTTGGATGTTAGAAAATTATAGAACGATTAGTGTAACAAAAAGTTTCTAATTTTTTCAATTACTCAATTATTCATCAATCGGACCTATAAGATTTACAAGCCCGTAGTCATAATTTTTAGGAGCTTACCACTGATAGGATGGAAACATTGTACATTCCCAAATATGGTGTTAAGGAAAATAAACCGATAAGGTGTTTAGGATATTTCGACATTGCAAATTTAATTAGACGTTCGAAAAATTTCCAAAATTTAAATTGCTATATCCCTAAAATCTCTTCAGGTTACGCGGCTTTTTCACAAGAAGATGTGAAATCTCAGAGGTCTATTATAAAGCCTTGTTTTTCTTATAGAGAAGAAGGAATAGAACATAATTTATTTAATTTAATTTTTTATAATTTCGTCCAGCTGTAATTCCTTGAGTCCACCACATGGGTGTTCCATTCTTGGTCCTAACTGGCGCACTGAAGCGCATTGTACCTGTTTCTTAAACTCACTTGAGACCAATACGCCAGACAAGCGCAAATTGCTGCCTAATCCTCAGCGCACCTTAAGGACGATCTCGCCAAAACCCAAATCAAGTGCATTACTTGTCGAAATTGAATCCTTTTAGCTTACCCATTTCATATCTCTGGCCATTTACCAATAGCACAATTACAAGGCATGATCTGTTCAAATTTTGAACGCACGAATGACTTTTCCAAAAAGGATTAAGTCAGCAAATTAACGGGGCCGGCTCATAATTGCAGTATGGCCGAGTGTTTTTTTAAGCCACCCACACTGTCTGCCAGAGAAAGCGGCTAAGTAAACAGAGTTTAACAGATTCTTAGTACGGTACAGAGTTACTTGCAGAAAATTCGTTGGCTTCGGACTCACTCACGTGGTCTTTGTTTGTTCTAATTAAAGGAACAGAGCAGCGTGGAAAATGCAACGTCATAAGGAAGGACACAGTCCCATATCATAGTAGGTAGGTAGCCGAGCTGCTCTCCCAGTTGGATTGCATTTTAGGCTGCTTGCTGATTTTTGCATAATGCAGCAACCCTATGCAAAATCTTTTTTACCATTGTCTTCTTTTCAGCGCAAAAATTTGCAAGGAGCGGCTGAAGGATACTGCAACTGTAACGTTTCTTTGAGTTGCAAAACCCAGGCAGGGATTCTGACACCATGACCATTGACCGTTGACCATTGATTTGCATACATTTTTCTTGAGATAAAGTCCTGCAGCGTGTGAATATGTAAGCATCCTGTGGAGTAGCCCTACTTGAGCTCTAGTTTATTTTTTGCACTACTTTAAATGAGATTTTTGTTGAAATTTTTTAGGTTTTTTATTTGTAGTTTTTCATATGTTGGGCTGTCAGCAAGGTCAAGTGGTAGACGTGAGAAAAACTTATTTATCATGGGACTTTCTTTTTTGCAGAGTATGCATAATATTTTGATGTTTGCCTTGAGATAATTTTTTAATTTTAAAGCGAAAAAGATGCAAAGGACCTTGAGGTCAAGTTATGGGAAATGTTGGAATTTTTTAGAAGGCGATTAGGTACTACAATGGCAATCAGATATGTCAACAAGGATTTTGAAAACTGTGTACAAGGCTGCGTATGCAATAATTAGTTTTTAGTTATGCAGGGATTTTTAAGGAACTTAATTTTTTCGCTGTTTTCCAGTTCGATAATTTTAAATAAAAGTTAAGGCGGAATTTTGGACGAAAACGAAAAGAAAGAACATGACGCGAACTTAAAAAAATTTAAGAAAATTCATAAAAGAATCTTTGACGATTGCAATTAATTTTAAAAATAAAAAAATATTAAAAATTTAAAATTATGTTTTTTTTTATGATATAGATTGATATAGACTGATTTTGATTATTTTTTTTACTAAATTGAATTATTAATACTTTGAACATACTTTGTCTAATTTACGGTTTGGTCATTATTTATTCATTTCAATAATTTTTTGAAAAAAATTAATGAATTTTTGAATTTTGTTCCAAGTGTTTTTGAAGATATCTTGATCTTGAATATCTGGAAATCTCTTCCATGAAAAAATTTGTGGATTGAATTTTCAGTTTTAGCGTACCATTTTACTACGGAAATGACAGAAACATGTTGAGAATAACATTTTTTTTAATTTTCAAAATACTTTTATTTTGTTATCAGAATGTTGCTGTGTACGACTAATAAAAACAATTTATATCTACATTTTTAAAATTATATTGCAAAAAATAAAAACAAATTGACAGTCTGAAGGACTACGCTACTCGCACTAGAAACCTAAACTTCTACCTTTTAATTATATAAACAATTTAATAAAAACGATTTAATTTTGGTCACTTCAGGTTTAGGAATTTTAATCGTTTACTTTTTGGGCGTTAAAATTTTTTCTCCTTTTACTTTTTTCTGAGTTAATTAATGGAATCCGATAAATAAATTTGGGTCGTAAAATCGTATCTTAAACATTTCGTCAATTTTATCGTTTTAAAAAAAAAGTATGCTTCAAAATTCTTCTGTTTTTGATTTATTATGAAGCATTCGGATTTTATTGCAAGCTAGTGGTACAGGGTATCCCAAAGTCGTACGCGCCCGACTTTACGTATGCCATTTTTTAAGAAAAAGATTGTTTCTTAAAAACGCTTGTTCTTCTCAAGAAGCTCGAAAGCTCCAGGATACATTTTTTTTGCGTCTTGATGTTTATTACTTTGTATAAGGGAGTACAGCGTGCTTTTTTATGAGGCTCAGAACATTGAGTTGGCAAAACTGCTTTATTTGACAGTAAAAATATATTTCTTTGTTTTATTATGATTTAAAATTTTGTAACTCTAAAAAAATAGTTAAAACTAGTCTAAACGATGCTTCCATATTGGATTAGTTTTAATTGGAAGATTTTGCAAAATATGACGCCGAATCCACAGCTGGTCTGGAGTATACAAATAATAGCATTTTATGCATATTTTATATACTTTCATCATAAAGCGAGCGCATTATCCATTTTACCCTTGACAAAATCGTCTAATAGTTCCACTCGTTCGTTACACTCATATGTTATAAATGTATCTAAAAATTCGTGATATTTTGCCTGCATTTGATGGCCGCTGTTGCTGCCCCCTTTTGCATAATGCTGTTGCAACCCCCTTCTTGAAACATTTGGCAGTTTGCCATAAATAACAGTCATGAGGCATGGCGGCCCTTTTTAGTTTTGATTCCAAATGCAAAATAATTTCGCAAGAAATGGATGGGTAGAGTGAAAGGAAAGTGGGAAAAACATGCAAATGGCGCGCTAAAAACTGCACACAAAGCAAGCCAAAAAGCATTGTGTAGTCAAAGCACACACACATACACTAACACACACAGATACACACGCACACACATCTACACAAAAAGGATGCAAGAATATGCAGGATATTGCATACATGCAATCAGTCACAAAAACCTCGCTTTTGTTTGTGGCCTGAGTTGTTTTTGAATGAAGTCCAAGGGAATGGCATAGAGAAAAACAGGGGCAGCAGCGCGGGCTTGGGGTCATCCTAAAGGTCAGCAACGGGATTTTCATGCCATTGTTGACAAGGGATGCAACTCGTATAAAAACAACGCAAAAAATTTTGCCTGCGTTTTTGGGCACTTTTCACAATTTTTTACATTTTTTCACATTTTTTTTTAGATTTATGTTAAACATTTTTATGCAAGATTTTTTTAAATTGGTTTTTTTATGTCTCTTATGCAGGCGAGCTGCAAAGCAGGATGCGTCTGGCACGCGACACATTGCATTTGACTAAGGAAGGAAGGTAGAGTCATCTTTTGAAGATGGGTCGGCACGAGCTTGCCACAACCAATTTTTTGTGTGCTACTTTCTTGGCTGCCCCTGTTGTTGTTTTTTCTTGTTGTGACCCGGAGTTCCGAATCCGTACCCGTGCTGAATGGTTTAATCGGATCTGCATATGCTGCGTAAATTGATATGCCACGTAGCGGGCGTGCCACACAGTCTGCGTGTGTGTGTGTGCCACATATGTGAGCATAATTTTCTTAAGGCCAAATACAAACACGCGCCATTTTGCTTTCACCCCGTTGCCCATGTTGCCAGCTTTACATAAAAGGGGGGTGTTTGGTAATGTGTGCCAGTCAGCAGTAGTTGGCAAAGGGGTGGCATTATGCATATAAGTCGCGTACTCGTATATAAACATTTAGGTAAGGGTTGTTCCACACTATCTGTCAGCTGGGTGGCGGTTAAACGAACTACAGTAAATACTAGAGGGCTTCCATATCAACAATTGTCGTTAGTTACTTCAGGTCATGGCACATTAATTGCACTTTTATGCTTTAATTTTTATTGATTTTAGTTTGCAGCTTATGTTACAGGGTTGCCATAGTCACAGCAGCTGAGTAGCTTTAGGAGTTATAAAAACAAATTAATTTGGTAAAAAATGTGCTAATATTTTTATCGTGTATGACAGCCTTTATTAAATTTGTCTTTATCCCAACTATTTTTTAAATTAATTCTATTTGGCAGCTTATGTAACAGAGTTACCAAACCGACCCTATTAGACTTGTTCTTCTAGCTAAAGATGTCGTATATGAAAGTCGGGCGCGGACGAGTTTGGGATATAAATTAAATCCAATACATCTTCAGCAATTCCAAAAGATATTTTGTTTTCCAAATTTGGTTACGATATTTTTAGAAACAAATACAAAATAGTCGAATTTTGCACCAAAAACTTTTTTTACCCGATCGGTCCGATGGGAATATGATATAGTCAACCGATTTAAGTCTAATTTTGCACAGTACTTAGGAACTCTAAAAAACTTCCAAGCATTTTGGTTACTATATTTTGAGACACAATTACAAAATAGTCGAATTTTGCACCAAAAACTTTTTTTACCCGATCGGTCCAATAAAAATATGATATAGTCAACCGATTTTGATCAAATCTTGCACAGTACTTAGGAACTCTAAAAAGCTTCCAAGCATTTTAGTTACGATATCTTCACTAACCAACACTTCGAATTTTCGGCCAAAAAAAGTTGGTTGACCAATGTGTCCAATGGTGATTGGGATTCCGATAGCCAAAGGAAACAATATATAACAAACGATTTAGTTATCTAAAACTTGTTTTTTTTGACGTCCTCTGAAACATCCCAAAAATATAAAATGAACTTGTCTTCCGTAGGATGGATTTTATCTAAAAGCTTGGTTGCTCTATCTTATGCTAAATTAAGATCCAGGAGTTCATATAGACGGACAGACGTGGCTATACCGAATTCTTTAGTTACCCTCATCATATTTTAGGTAACTTTGGGGGGTCTCCGACTAAGTTAATTCTAAAGCACCCAAACATAAAAGTTTTTGCTTTTTTTTATCCTTTTTGAAGAATAAATATGGAAGTTTCACTTAATATTAAAAAAAGCAAATTATTTCCAATTATTTATGTTTTTTATCTAAAATTAGAATGCCTATTAAAATATATTTATAA
>JBAMAX010001081.1:0-19849 GCA_037043745.1 Chymomyza amoena
TAGCTACCACAGTCCAGCATGTGTCTGACTCAAGCCGCATTTCGCGCAGGTGCGAGCGAGACAAACACACAGTGCTTAAGATCCGTTACTGGAAGTGCTACTGACAAGCAACCCAGTAGGAAATGTTGGAACAGTCGGCGCGTTGCGGAATATTGCTATTTAGCGACGCAACAGACGGTATTAATGCCATTCCCCAAGATTGGAATTTTCTACGGTATTAATTTATTTTCGCTAGATTGGCCGTTTGTCCAACTATGCGTCGTCTTTACAACCAGCAATGGTGTATAGGGTCAATACAAGGACATAAGCTTCAACATTTATTCCTTTCATCTCACTTTTCCTGGAAAAATATTTCTTTGAATATATTTTTATTATTTTACAGGGTATTATATTCGTTTCGCTAGATTGGCCATTGATACTACTATGCGGCGTCTGTAAAACCAACAATGTCGAACATTTGTTGGAAGCCATTTTACACGAAAGTGTCGTATCGGGTAATGGAGCAACACAAGGACATAAACTTCAACTGCGTTGAAATATAATGTGCGTTTTGTTTCTCTAGCGCTAAAAATCTTTAAAATTCTAAGTGTTCATATTGCAAAAACCTGCCTTGAAAGGACAAAACAAATAAGTTTGGGCAACTTGTAAAAGACGGCATAAAATGTGGGAACATGTGACGTCATTTTGATATTACATTTGGCTAGATTTTGTTTAAATTTTTTTTCAACTATAGTAGGCACAGAATTTTATTTCAAGTATTGAATTTTGTGTATGACTAGAAATTTCCTCACATTATTTTAGTCAAATAATAACAAGCCTATAGAACACATCGTCTGAGTGAACTAAAAATATTAAGAAACTAAAGTTATATTTTTTTTTGGTTAATTTATTTTAAAATTTCGTAATTCTTCAAAATTTTATTTTTATTTTATTTGAAATGGGTGACTATAACAAAAAGCTGGTAGTAAATGTAGTGCTCAATAGAAAGGACAACGTCTCTAATCGTGCACTCCTCAAATGGATCAACGAAACGCTCTGTTGTAATATAACCAATATGGAGCAGCTGCGAACTGGAGCGGTTTATTGCCAGCTTTTACACAGCATCTACCCGTTTGCGCTAGCCCTTCCAAAGGTACATTTCTATACAAGTCAAGAGTTTCAATATGTGAAAAACTTTAAGATATTGCAAGCCGGGTTTATACGTCTTAATGTAAACAGAGACATACCAGTGAAAGAACTTGTAGCTGGAAGGGATCATCCGGAATTTCTGCAATGGTTCTATAAGTTCTATAAGGCGAATTTTCGTGGCGACTCTTATAATCCAATGCTCGCACGCAAGAGCATTGAAATTGGTATTCCAGAGCCGAAACATTTGTGGCAGACATCTATGCGTAGCATTTCGGTAGGAACTGGTTTACTACCGTTTGATAAGCTAGCTGCTCCACAAGGAGCTCAGGATTCTATTAAAAGGGTTACACGCGCTAATTCAAATGTGGAACAAGTGTCTAAGCAGAAGTCATCAAAAGGACCATCCCAAGTAAAGCCACGCGTAGACTCGTGGCAAAGCATAAAACCATTGCCGCGTGCTGCTGGAAAAGGGGCTGAAGCTAGGATCAAATCTACACAGGATATAGCCAAGCGATGGAAGTAATTGCAGCAAGAGCATCTAATAGAAGCTAAAAATTTGGTATTGGAAGATAAGAAGTATTTAATAACAGCATTTAAACGTTTTGGATTTTTATACTGCTCGCTGCGCGTGTTAAATGCAGTTAAAATAAAAAATTATTAACACGTCAGACGACGTATAAAAAATACAAATCTTTTCATTTAGAAAGCAGTGCAAATTTAGCGCAAGCAGTTCAACAAGCAGTGCTTAATGTGACAGTTCAATAACATAAGCTTTTTACACTTTGTATCTATAGATCTAAGGATGATGAGTAGTTGTGGGAAGCCGACCCGTCAGTCCATCAGTTCTTTCAACCAAAATTACTCATAACGATTGAATTAGGTGCGTCAGAGCTCATAAATTCCATAAGGGCATAACCCCATAGCAGTTAAGCCATTAAACACTAAAGCGTTTGTTTATAATTCACAATCAGTTGTAGCGTCATCTGCACTCTATGAAAATAGGTACACAAAAAAACTTAACAGTGACGTCAGAACAACCACCCTCTTCAGATCTAACCACAAGCCACCTGCAATTCAATCGATGCCATTCAACGATTTCCAATGTTTTCGTCATAGTGCAGTGAACGATGCTTATCACTAATTGGATTACTTTACCTGCGACCTTTAAAAGAGCCAAAGTGCAGACCTTAACTGAATGCAAAAACCAGCAAAAAAAAAAGTTGCCACAAAACTTTGTAAATGCCAAATGCTAATTCCAATTCCATTAGACTTGTGCACATGTATTGGACCACCTGTATTTGGTATAGTATTAAAGGTGCACTATGTGGTAAATGGTCTGAAATTCACTTTCGTGGCAGACAACATAAGATATGTGTATCAACTAGCTGTCAACTGTGCCTACAGTCGAAGTGGGGTCTACCTGCATTTAGTCTTATAAATAGGGAAGTGAAATAAAATTGACGTGAGCCAGTATTAAAATAACGCGGAAAAACACGCGAAAAATGTTGTTTTCACTATGTGAGAAGTGAAAATTTACCAAATTGTTTGCTTGGTTTTTTTCTGTTTGACATTTAATTGGTACGCGACATGCAGCGCCTGGAGGTATGCAGTAGTAAATATTTTTTTGTGTGGTAACCCTTCAATATTAACTTTGTGGCACTGTTTGCTCTGAAAGAGGCCTACTTCAATTTATGGTAAAATTTGCATACGAGGGCGGTCTTTAAAGTTTGACAGCTTTGTAAAATTTTTTTTGTATTAATTTTCTATAAAATTTTCTCTTCACCTATGTTCCATAAAACGAATAGAAGCGTATTTTGAGCGATTATTTGAAAAACCAAAAAAATTTAGATAACAAGCGAGTTGAACGAGCTTTATGAAAAAACTTTTCGGTTGCACACAAGAATTGAATAAAAGAGAATTTTCTTACTATGCTTAGCTTTTAGAGTCACTTTTGACATATCCTCCAAAAATTTAAAAGTACCAAGAATTTTGTGCTGAAGTTAATTTATTTTAATATTATATTTAATCAAATCGCGATGGCGATGGAACCTTGAGACATTTAATGAACTAGTAAATTTTGGAGTGCATGGAAGGTAGCACGAAACTCATCGGTTAAGAGCAATGTTCGCTGCATCCAGATCCAGAAATTAAGCAACACACTTGTAAATTTTACATTACACGGTTGGTAGCAGGAAAGTCCTACATAGTTCCGCCCTACGCTTTGACCAGGAGTGACATATGTATGTATTAAATTTTTTTTTTTTTACTTTTTTGTGATATGTACTGCAAGTCAAGAAATGAATTACATATTTCCTTTAATAAGGACACAGCACTTCCCTAACCAATGCTCAATAGTTCACATCGCTAGAAATCAGGTAGATGGTAAGTGACCCAGATTATTACAGTTCCATCAGCCTTTCTTCAGTCTTGTCAACCTCTAGGAAAGATTGATGGCCACAAAGATCACTGCGATTGACAATTTTCCGCCTGACAATGATACCGTCGAGCAGATAAACAGAGTGGCAAATCATATCCTAAGAGCGTTGGATGTTGGTGAATGCTGTTACGAAGTGTTCTTTGAAATTAAACGGGCGTTTGACAAAGCTTAGTTGGTGCTGGCCAAAATCAAGAGCAGGCTCCCAGCTCCTTACTTCGACTTGATTCGATACTGTCTGGAGTACGGGAGCCTACATTTAAATTTGACTGCAACAAGGTCCATGAGAGCACTAATCCCTCAGGGGTACTGTGGCCTCTCCTCTATGACTTATAGACTGCAGACTTTGCAGGTACATTGCGGACAGAGTTTAGTTGGCTGCGACGGAAATTAAGAGCTGGTTCCCGGCCCCTTACTGTGCCGGAGCTTCCAATTAAAATTGACAGCACTTTCTACCACAATGCCCTTGAGAGCAGGATACTTTACTCTATGAATTTTAGACTGCGGGCTTTCCAATTCCATTATAGTAAACTCAAGCTAATTGCTACGCAAGCCGATGATCTGGTGATTCTATACTTAGCGAAGTTTGAGCATAAAGCAGACGTTGGGATCCATTAGGATGTACTCTGGTAGAGCTCGCATATGAAATGTTACATTAAAATTAATAAAAAGTAAAAATCAAAATACACCAAAAGAAAGAATAAAGTTATCACCCGCAGTACAGTTGGGTAGCCAACCACTTTTTTTTTTAAATTGGAGCCAAATGACTTCCTTGAAATGCGGCTAACATTACATCTACTCTAAAAGGCTGCCGTGTAAAAATTGCGAAAAAAGGAGCTTTACAACGCCATAGTGGCAATGAAAGGTACGCTCTCAGGATGTTCCAATATAAGGAGCTTAGCCTTGTTAAAAGTTATGAATAGTTTTATTAACAAAAAGCATAGCATACTTTAAAGGGCTGCCTTGATTGGAGATGAGTCAAATCTTAAATTATATTATTGAATTTCTAAATAATCAGCTGAGCTCCGAAAAATGAAAAAGCCAAGCTGAACAATTTTATTCGGATTTGTTTTCTTGGAATTGAGATCTCGAACTTTCGTTTTTCAGAGCACGAATATTCCCTAATTTTAGTTTATTTAATAAGACCCTAAAATATTTTCCTATGTGCTTTTCGTATTTTCTTTACAAAAAATATGACTCATTTCTTTGCTTTTGCCTTAGAAAAAAAAAATCATTTTACAATATTCCACGTGAGAGTATTTTAACTTCGCTATAAGACTCTGCTTGTTTATATTATTTATGCTGACTGAGCCATTGCGTGCATATAAGCTTTCCCTTTAGTGAGTGAGTTTATATATACAACTTATATATGTATATATGTGTCTGTGTATATCCTGTCTGCGGTTGTCTGCATTTCATTTAATAATTGAAACTTGCGAAATATTTATTTACATTTAGCAGGGCAAGTCGAAAACTTAAAAACCAAATGGGATACTCTCGATGTCTGGCCATGTCTGCCATGCCAACGACTGTCAAGGACTCAACTCAGCTATCCAAGTATATGCAAGTGGAAAGCGATATACTGCGCCATCAATGCGTTTAAATTTAAAACAATAAATTTTGTTTACTCGGACCTCCTTTGATTTAGCCTGCAGCACAGTATTCAGTATTTTGCAGTGAAAATCAATAAGGGCTATTAAAGTTGGCCGGCAAGTTGTCTACGTCGGTGTTCTGACTAACCAAGCAACCATCATCAGTACAGCTGACCGAAAGGCCAAAGAGTGTTTTTCGATCATAAAAGATAATGGCGGTATGGCTCTTGGCTGACATGTTTATAGCCATTTTGTCTGGAAAATTGCAGTTAATTCCATTGGTTGAGACTTGCATTGAATTTTAATTGCTAGCCCTGGTATATTTACTTTTAGGCGCTGTAGATGTAGGGTAGGTGGTTTATTGTGTTTAATACCTGAGGGAAAACCAAAAACTATATACGAAAATAATTTTTACCACAGAATAAATGGATTAGTTGTGACAAACTACTTTGTGTAACTAATTGTCTTTAGGGACAATTTTTTAAAATTTTATATTACTTAATCACGTGGACTTGGCTGTTGACATTGCACAGTCCCAAAAAAAGTAGTGTGTACGTGATATATGATAAAGATAATAGCTGCGGCATTCGGAACCGATTATAAAATCATTATGAAAAGTAAATCATAGAGTTACGCCATCCAAATCTGGAGTATGGCAGGATATTGTTTTAAGAATCCCCATTCAATGATCACCTATCTTGACATTCTTTATTCTATATAAAGAAATCTCTATATTGAGATTCCCTCTCGTATTCAGTAATTTGCTCCTTGAATAGAGCCTATTTTAACATTCAAAATTATTCTGAAAGACAACGTAAAAGACGGACATAGAGAGGTCCCCAAGAGGTTAAAAACTGGACATAGGATAGGTAAATTCCAATGGCCAATATAAGATAATGGTGACCCCATATATTGCGATTCATCAAAATAATTGTATTTAGAAAAAAAAACGGACGACTTTGGGATACCCTGTAGTACTAGTTTGAAATGGGATCTATATGATATAGACAACCGATTTCGATCAAATTTGACACAGTGCTTTAATACCTTAAAAAAGATCTGAATGCCGGATTTAGTTCAAATATCTTTACAAACAAACGAAGGACAACGAATTTTGTATAACAAACGTTTTTTTGGACCGATTCCTCCTATGGCAGCCATATGATATAGTCAACCGTTTTCTGAAATACCCCTATGGGAGCTATATAATTTAACCCCGAAATCAAAAAAATAAAATAAATTTGTCTCCTATGGAATAATATGGGATCTAATGTGAAAGTGTGGTTACTCTAGCTCTTACCATCTCATCTACGCGTTCAAACGGACGGACGGACAGACGGACATGGGTATATCGACTTTTCTAGTCCTCCTGATCATATTTTTGGTAACTTTGAGGTGTCTCCGACGACTCCTTCTATATGTTACATACATTTTCGGCTTGCACAAACTTAATATACCCTTTGTAGGGTACAGGGTATAAAAATTAATTGTGATCTGGAGAGAAGGCATAACCAGTTGGTCAAACGGATCTAGCAAACCCACCCTTCAACACTTTTTTTTCTGACCAGTTGTTTTAATATATTATTGGGGTACTGAATCCGAACCGATGTCAAAATGACCTAAGCATGTCGGGTCTCTGAGTTAACCTGGAAAATACCTTATTTTTTGTTATTTTTGAGGTAAGGATAAATCCAAGATCCGTTTGGACAATTACGAACCGAAATACTTAACACAAAATAAGTGCACAGATCACGAGTCTTTTTTTTGACTTTGTTCAAAAAATTGGAAAAAGTTGAAAAACATATTTTTTTATTATTTTATGAAACCTTCTATATTGTAATCCATAGTCATAAAAATTTTGCAGCGTACACTGCAGTCGGATAATTTGAAACCCATCCACCCCACTTGTTGTCTTTACTTGTTAGTGTTCGTAATTGGCACGTCACTCAATTGTCTGCGATTTGTTTATTTTTAGTTATTTGGTTTGATCCTTTTCATTTCCGTATTTGGCATTTTTAAATGTCTGACATGTCTGGCCCGTTTGGATAAATGTCATTCTTCCGCCGTTTGAGCGACTCCGCTCTATCATAAAAATAAAATGGAAATGTGTCCCTTGCACACATTTTTCGCTTAGTTTTTTTATTAACATTGAATTCTTTGTTTTAACTTTTTTATTTTTATTTTTTGCAATGTTGTGCACCGTCTGGTTTATGGCGCTTTTCAAAGTTTTACCAACATGCAAACCATTTTAATATTTTTCGTTTTTACTTCTCGGGTCTGGTTGTAAAGTGGCAGGAGCCATGCATTGCTTGTTAGTGCAAGGACTTTAAGTGAATCGAGTTGTTTCCTTATATAAAATTTAAAAGCAACTTAGACCGCCAGCCGTTGAAAAGTTTGGAAATATCTTAAGTGCTCAAGAATAACCAAAACCAAAAACACTTCCGAAAAGAAGTTTGAATGCTTGACAAAACAAAAGTTTGATATGGTTTTTGGTTTTAATTTTGTTTTTATCGCTTAGCAAGATTTTAACAGACAATAAACTTTGAGAATTAAATAAAGGACAGGATTAAGAAAATTTGGATTTACTATGAGTTTCTTTTTTAGAAAGGAAAGTATTAAATTTTGTAACAACAAAAATTTTGGAACAAAGTACCTAATTCAGCAGCAATTTAGTTGTGGTATGCCTTCCAAGAAGTAAGATTTGTGAAGGGCTTCAAAATAAGCATTCATTTCGCAGAAGACCATGTAATTTGAAGGAAATCTATTCACTGAGTTATTTCTCGGCGTTTCCGGTTTATACGACTTTGTAAAATGACGTTAAACAGTACATGCAGCTCCGTCAGGATAAAAATGCCCTCTCTGGCATATTTCATACCAAATGAGGAATTAGACAAGGCGACCTGCATTCTTGCATGCTTTATAATCTCCTTATGGGGACATTAGAAGAAAGGTTGAAGTGCATCGGTCGGCCACAATATTGACGAATAGATGATCCTTACTCCTTGGAGTGCAAGACTGAGTTAATGGTGTGCTCCAGAAGAGATTCGCGACGTCTTGATTCGCGGCTGACTGCAGGAAGGTATACCCTAGAGTCTTTTAAAGAATTTTTTTATCTGGTACCGTGGTAACGAACAATAGTAATGTTAGCATAGAGATCCGGCAAGGAGTACCTATAGCTGCCTTTGGCTCAGTAGGCAACTGGACAGCTCTCTTCTTAGACAATATTGACTCTCTATAGGAAACTTATTCTTTGGGACTTCCTATATGGTGCAGAGGCCTTGATGGTAACACATGAATGAATACAGTTGTTCTTGGGATGTTCAAAGCAAATATTCTTCGCTAGATCTTCGGTACTGGCTAATTATCTTACTTAATGGAAAGATTTGCTGTGTGATATCTATAGCGATATTGAGGTAGGGAAGCCAATGAACATTCAGAGACTACGTTTGGTTGTTCATGTAGTGAAACTGAAGCCCTAAAGGTGTTGGAAGTCATCGGAGAAGGGGAGGACCACTGCTGTATTGGCAGGATCAAGTGACCGAAGCTCTGTCAGCTCGTGCTGTTACTAAAGCAGAAGCACCTGGAGATAAATGCGGCACCAATCCAAGTCCGCTGGAATTATATAGGCCCGTTAAGAAGAAGCGTACTCACATGGTGCAAAGGTCTTCAAAATAAACATTTGTTTAAAGGAAATCAAAGTTATATGATTTTCCATGGCGAAGGGATTTGTGTGTCTTTGCCAGATCTTGGTGGTAAAAATATTGTTTCTGTACCATATGAGGTTTATTTTCTTTTGTATAACTCCGAATACAGTTTTTCAGTTTCATAAAGTCTTTTCTGAATTATGCCAACAAGAAAAAAACGTTTCCACAATTTTGCTTTCTGACACAAAGCATCTACGGTGACAAGTCCTGATAAGAAATTTGAGTTTGGCCTTTGATATATTGTGATGGATCAAGTGTGGATGAACAATAAAACATCTTCTGTTCCTATCATGATTAAATTGGTATAAACAGTGGCGAAGCGAGAGCGTTGAATGTGGGGGAAGTGATGAGCCTCAAAATGCCGACTCGATTCAACAAATTACCAACTGCATGAATAGTTTAAAGTGATTAGTTAATATCCGAGATTTCCCGACTGCTCGCTACGCCCTTGGGTATAAACCTTGTGGGGTCTTAATTACTGATTTATACATAGACATAACACCGATTAAGCGTCGGCGAGATTCCCGTGGTAGTGATTATTGTTGGCTTCTTAGCGCACTTTTTTCTACCGAAGATGTTATGACTTTACGGTTTTTCAAATATATCAGAAAACATCGGTTCCGGCAGTATCATTCTGTATAAATCCAGCTTCCCACAGTGTCAATAGGGCTGTACCCATGACATGGTATTATGATCCTGTAAAATACTGTACTATAATATGTCTTTGCATTTTCCTAGCTAGTTTTGAAAGCCTAAATAGTTGGAGAGATTTAATGTCCGTGAAAAAATGTTTTGTAATTATTTATTAGAAGGATTGGCCTTCAATTGTCAGGAGAGGTAAGATTGACTACTTAGATAGCTGCCTCTTCTGGCTGCAATTTTCCCTTATGTTCTTCATATTTGTAAAGATTAGTTGGTCTCTAAGTATCAATGGTTATGGTTCCCAAGCTTGTCTGCGACTTTCTTCCGGAAAATGTTTGCACCCAATGTATTATAACGACATACTTCTAATAAGCCGCTACTAAGTTTTTCATGATTGTAATTTTAAAAAGTCAATTAGTTGGTATCTTCAAGTAAAGTATAACATATGTCACATGTGATCATTTTAAAAACATTTTCTAACCTATTTAAGTAATGGCCACAGCGTTATAGATTGACAAGCTGACTCTTCTTCTCTTTGTTGTTGCTTAATGTTATGTCCGCCAAAGCTAGGACGGCCTCTGGAAGTAAAGGATGTTGACAGTTTCTTGCGATCCTGATATATGCACACAAAGTGTAAAATTCCCTTATGACCAAATTCTGTATCCGCGCGTAGAATATGCTCAATGTTGGTTTTTCCTTTAAAGCCCGAACCCGGTAATAACTCGCAGCTTATTATACATAAGAAGTATATGCCACTAACGCCCCAAAAATTACGCCCCATTTGTTGTTGCTGACATGTGACTTGAACAGCATTTTGCATAATTAAAGTGTCTGCGGGTTGTATTCAATTTATATCACATACCAAGGAATGGGTGTAAAATGTCCTCTGTGCTTGACCATTCACCTGATGAATTATTACTCAGACACGGAGAAGAGAAAACAAGCGAACGCTGTGGAAATCAAAGTCAGCGAACCGTAAATTTAAACTTACGGGTTTGTGCTCATATGTCTACCCATGTGTTTCTAGGGGTCATTTACGTTGCTATCCGAAAAGTGAACCACATTTTTGGTCACATTGCAGTAAATGCTATAAAACGTCACTGCAGTTTCCGTGATTCTCGGTGCGCTCAACTTTCATTTAGGGTTCAGTCTCAGAATTCGCGAATAATTTATAACAAACACTTAAAAACGTTTGGCCAGGTCCAATCCAAAGCGTCAGTTACTGCCAACAGCGGATTGTTTGCCAAATGGCACTGTGAGTTTATTTAAAGCAAACAAACATGAACACATATGTGCATTAGTGCGCACCACGTACACACTTATATAATATAGTACATACATATGTATGGGTATATAGTATGGCATATGCCGGACATAACCGGTCAGTTGCCAAAAAAGAAAATTAAACCGAAAAAAAGGAGCTAAATATCAAAGAATTTCAAAAAAAGGACAGTGATGGGTATGAGTTAACCGTAATATATCGTTAGGTATTTTTGGTTAGCTAACGCTAATGCGATTTTAAAAGCCGTTCATTTCATAAATTTAAACATGTCTACTAGCAACTACGCTATTTATTTCTAAATATATAGTATATGTTTTATTTTTTTTTCCATTTTAGCGATTGCGACCTGCTGCTGTACAGTGCACTCTCAAAATATGGAACTACTTGATATCACAAAATTTTATATAAATATACAAAGATTTTCCGCACATCATTTATTTGTTCTTGCCAATTGCGTCCTGTCGCTGTACTGTGGAGTCTTGAACTTCAACTACTCCTATTGGTGCCAAAAAGTTGTCTCATGTATACCTCTAATATATATAAAAAGTTTTTTTTTCTCATATTTTTAAAAGTGTAGAACATGTTGTGTGTATAGCAGAAAATATTTGTTTCTCATGATTTTTTTTCTCATGTTTTTATAAAGTAACGAATTTAGTGAGAACAGATGTGTAAAGCATCAAAAAAGAGGCATGAGAAGAATAAAGAAGTATTTTAATTTCAAGTGTGCCCCCCTGAACCGCTTGCGTCGATGGTATATAAATATTAAAAGTTTTTTCGCATATCAATTATTTTTTCTTGCTCATCTGGATCACTTCGCTACTTGGCGTAATCTCAAAAAATTTTTTTTTGTCGTTAATTTTTGTAATTCAGTAAAAAATGTATATTTAATAAACAACGTAATCTCCACATTTGGGATGTTTGCTACCCGGAAAAAATCGAATCGATGTATTTATTAAGTATTTCAAAAAACTGATACCTAAATACCGATGTACCGATACCGCTGTCCCAAAAATATAAATTGATATCGACGGTATTGGTTTCGACTTTTTAAATTTTTTTAATGAAGAATTATAGAAAATTTTGTAATTTTCATAATAAATTGAGATAGGGGCTATAAAATGATATAAACTTTTTTTAATTACAAATTTTTCCGCATGGTTTATTGTAGCGCCAAATGTAAAACGAAATTTATCACGATGCCGATACTAAGCCAAGTGGTATCGGATCGACGATTAATCAAGAATACATCGGTATCAAATATTTAGCATCGACTTCGATATTCTCGATATTTAAAATATTTGATCGGTATCGTGCATCTCTACTCCACATGTAGTTTTATTTTCAGGGAAAAACATTAATAAAATGCATAGAAAGTAAATAAATTATGAATCAAATCTGAAAAATTGCCGAAAAATATAAAACAAGTAGCATGTAGTCTAGAAAATAATATTTTTAAGGGAGTTTATTTGGTGGGGAAAAAATGCAGAGCTGCCCAGAATCCCATCGTGTTGGAAACGAGTTAGTTTATACTATTTTTCAATCCCTTTTTTCTTCTAAATACATATATTTCTTTTTTATGCTAGGGTCATTAAATAAGTAAGTAAATAAATAACTAGATCCAGACCCATAACTATTATATTTAGGGCACAAACATGTCATTATTATAAGCATCCATATGTGCCAGTGGGTACATATTTTATAGACAGTTTTTAATAGTGTGATGAATGACTTAATTAAAAGGTAAGTAAAACCAGTAGATAAAGTTATGTTTTAATTTTTAAGTGATAAAAAAATTTTTTAATAGATAAAAATTTCAAAAGATAAATTAAACGTATTGTTCTAATAAATTCCAAAACTTTATTTTTTTCACCTTAATAAAAACTAAATAAATGGCATTACCAATAGCTGATTTTTACTGCTTTAGTGGTTAGCGTGGTAGTTGTGCATTTTTGCACCGTTGTTAGGCTTGTTTAAGGCGCTACCTGGGAATATCTGCATTTCTGCCTGACAAAGTCAAGAAGTGTAAACACTTTTACATAATTTAGTTGTTTGCTTATGATTATTATACCTAAAACAACAACTTACCAAAAGTAAGATGATAATAAGAAAAACTGTTAAGTCAATTCAGAACAAGGAATCATTTCATTAACATCAGAAATAAAATAGCAAATATTTGAATTTATGTCTTGGGACTTAATGTTTGACAAAAAGCGTCAGAGATAATCGGTTCTTACAGATAATAGAGGCAAAGGTTTTTGATACATACGAAACAAAAAATGATTTTTTAAACCACAATTACATTTGCATAGAAAAGATTATTTGCATAGATTGCTTGATTTTCATAAAAGAGTATTATTTGTGTCGTTATATATAAATTAATTCCTCTAAAATTTGTAAGTTTTATAACTAGTTTCAATCATTGTTTATACTAATGACTTGGTAGTTCCAGTTTGCCAGTGTTTACTGTACCAGCTATATATACTATGTGACCACCCACCGATAAATGTCACATGAAATTTTTCAATAAAAACGAATTTATGATGTTCATCAAAACGACTTTCAAAACTATTTTGGCATTTATTCCATATTCCGTATTTTTTGTTGTTTCTGCCATTTTGCTTTGCGGCCATTTCATTTGATGGCTCATATAATGTTTATACCTAATTTCAAATGTTGCAAAATGGCCAAGCTATGATGATCATATAAGATTGCATAATGTAGTTGTAGCCACGTTAGCTCCTTGAGCTGTTGCCAAAATATTTAAACTAAACTATGCAGAGAATATGTTGCCCCTAAAAGCATGCTGTGAAAATTTAAATCTGTCAAGTTTTAGCATATTTAATTATATATATTATTAAAATGGCTGCCAACGGTCATTGGCTTGGCTTGAACGATTTAAACAATCGATAAGAACGCTGTGAACCCTCCATGGCCCCAATTTTTATGGGGGGCATGTGTGATTGATATGCAAAGGGTGGGAAATTTGTTTTAATATGTGCTTAGCTATGTATTGAGGTATGTGTTTGTGGGTTTTTTTTGTAGTTGCTGTTGTTTTTGGTCAGAACATTGAACATAAAGAATGCAACGAAGCGGCAAATGCACAATTATGTATGGGCCAATGTTTCATATGAGAAATACCTTTGACATGCATACTATGTGGCGTATGCGCAATATGTAATAAGCGGTTATAAAGCAAAATGTAAGAGGGTTGCCTTTATTGTTTCGAAAGATGTGTTGAGTAAATTTAGCATCTTGTTAGGCCAGATATGATTCGCAAAGGAAGCTCAATTTCGAAGATATATGCAGAGCTACCTTGGACTTTAAGTAAAGGAATCTTCGATATAAATCATTCTGTGGCACCATTTAATGCTCATAGTCTTTTGAAGTAGCATAAAACAAGTAATATCAATTTTTAATATCATTAAAGTATCATCTCAATCATTTTTTTTGTTCTTTATTCCCATAATAAATTGAACAACCCTCGTTAAAAGCCTTAAAGGAAATGTATACGATGCGCATATCCAGATCTTAACAAATGAAAATTTTGCCGTTTGTCAGGTATGCTATATATACAGCTGACAACACAAAAAGCCAAGTGCGCTATACAAAGTCCCTGGGTTTGTGGGTTCGGTAGCTTAGTGGGCATATATAGTATACCATACACCCATATTAATGAAAAGAAATGTGTGCGCATTGTGCCAATACGGCTTTGTTGTTTGTTATGAAAAATAAGTATTTTTTGTTGTCCCGATGATGCACTCACTCACTGTCTGACGCACTCAGTGACTTACTGCGAAAGTCGCTCAAGTGGTAATTAAAATTATACCAACACGCGCTAAGTCCTAAGCCCAAGCAGATCCCATGCGCAGTGCCCACTCAAACCCAAGCAGTTACAACCTGACCAGACCCGACCACAGCACAGACTCGGTGACACAGATAGAAAACGGAAACCGTGCGCCCAAGAGGCTCTCTTGTCTTTGGTGCACTCTCTAAATGAGTGCGGTTCTTTGTGCATATATGTATGAGTGTTTGCGTTAGTGTAGGTATTATTATTATGAGTATCCTTCAGTACGCAATGTGTGTATTGTCCCTTAGTTGTTGAAGTGTTTAAGTATATGGGGTGAATTCCTACTGCTCTATTATAAATCAACTATCGTTCATCTACTTAAGCTGTGAATTATGGTGAAAAAAGGATAGGATAGTCTAAAGCAATTGGTGTACAATACTCTTCTCGTGTCCTTTCTTTAGTACTCTTGATTTCACTTTTGCATTTTGAAATATATGGCACCGGCTTATAATTTTATTTATTTTGGTGAAATTGGAATGCATCTAGCGCTCCTAAAAAAGGTGGTTCAAGGCCATATAGGCGAAGAAGAAAAAAAAAATTTATGTGCAGTTATCAGAAGCTCGATAAATAATCGGAATTTTATGAAAAAAAATACGACGAAGTTCCAAAGGAAGTAACAAAACAGAAAAAATAAAGCAAAAACGGTCTGCCACTAGGCCATAGACTTTTTCGTGTCAATTTAGGTTCTGGACCGTGTTTTCGAAGTAAGTAAGACAAACGTTTCCCGCCTCAGTTATTTTCGCTGTTATTATAAAAGAATTCAGTAAATTAAATTTTTTTGATTATAAAATAAAGTCCTTAACGAATCTTGTCATGGTTTCTAGATGTACTTTTACTTATGTTTGACCTAAATTTTTTGCTTATGGGATTTAAGTTCCTGAAAGAAACTAGAAATCTTGATTCATTTAAGACAATTTTTTGTATCACTAGCTCTGTTAATGAAGCATATAGAGTATGGTAATTTAAGTTATACACATAACGAATTGAGACTTTTAGATAGATTTTTACCTTCTTTGATTTTTGTGTTATCATGTAATGGCACGTTTTTAAGTCGATTTGAATTCACTTAAATTACAGAGCCACAAAAAAAATATTTTTTTTTTTCGGGTTTGGAGGTCAGACCATGTTTACTACATGTTTTCGGGGTCGCTGAATCCGAATCCAAGGGTAAAAAACCTCAGCACGTCAGGGTTCTAATATAACCTCAAAAAACGTTATACAGAATTTCATTCAAGTCCGGGGATAAGGTAAACAATTATATGTTTTTTTGGTCGCTGAATCCGAATCCGAGGTCCAAAAAACTCACTTTGGTGTACCTTTAAAAGTTTAAAGGCGGTTACGTACATAATATACCCTTTCAATACATAAAAAAATGGCATGAAAAAAAACTGTTGCCTATCCGCCAGGCGCATTTGTAAAGTATGACTATGACTTCATCTGACAAGCTGCGTGTCGCGGCCATTTAAGAAAAAGCGACTGTGGGAGGCAGGATTCGGATTCAGCGACCCCGAAAACATTTAGTAAACATAGTCTAGGAAGTACCATTATCACCAGTGCTCGTAAATAACTGTCTTACAAATGATCAGTTTGAATTCATTTAAATTTTTAAGCTTTCTTGTTTTCCCAGAATTCCTCTATATTGCCCAAAAAGCTAAATTGATCAAATTTTGCGGTATATTCGTTATTTTTCCATACATATATTTATTCGTATTTTTTAATATATATCCAGTTTTTTTATGGCTCGTAACATTTGATTGATTACGAAAAAATGAGTGGTTTCCCTTTTTTTAATACTTTCGTTAGTACGAAAAATAACACATTTTGGAAGGGAAATTCGGTGAATCTTGATAAGGTTGCGTCTTCCCAAAAGAGAAAGAATTTCCAAACATGATAGCTAACTGAATTTTGTCTTGATTAGATAGCATAGAACTGGATAGAGGCATGTGCCATATACGAGGGGCATTCAAAAAGTAAGTTTCCCTAATTTTAAAATGAAGTACAAAACAATTTTTAGGTTACAAAATGAATATTTATTAATTATTTGACTCACAAACTATTTTTCTACATAGTCACCTTCGACTTGAATACATTTTTCGTATCTGTTATAGAGTTTATGCAAACCTTCTTTAAAAAAAGACGTGTCCTGTTTTTGGAGCCATAATTTGACAGATGTTTGGACTTCTTCGTTTGAAACAAAATGCTGCCCACCTAAGCTTTCTTTCAATTTTGGAAAAAGAAAAAAGTCACTTGGTGCGAGATCCGGAGAGTAGGGTGGGTGATCGAAAATTTCCCATTTAAATTTTTCCAATAAAGTTCTCGTTTTTTGAGCAGAATGAGGCCGTGCATTATCATGAAAGAGTAAGATTTCTTTGGATATTTTTCCTGGACGTTTTCATCTGATGGCATTTTTAAGCTTATTTAAAACTTCGCAGTAACGATCCGCATTGATTGTTGTACCAGGGTCCAAAAAATCAACCAACAAAACACCTAACTCGTCCCAAAAAACTGTGGCCATGATTTTTCCAGCAGAACGTTGAATTTTTGCTTTTTTTGGAGCACTTTATTTTGGTTTCTTCCAAACCATGCTTTGACGGTTTGTTTCGGGATTCGTATGATGACACCACGTTTCATCACCCGTCACAATGCGTGAGTAGAGACTATCGCCTTCTTTCTTAACCATTTCAAAAAATTTTTGAGCAGCGACTATTCGTTGATGTTTATGGTTTTCGATAAGCAGGCGTGGGACCCATCTTGCGCAAACTTTGCATCTAAAACTTATCATAACAATTTTTCGAAAATACAGGAATAACATTTTTTTCGGGAAAAAAGCTATAGGGTATTACACTGTCGATTTGCATCAAAATGCCTACGATTCAGTACTTATATAGTTTTTTAAACTATTTTCGTTAGGAATAACATTTCGGAAAAACTTAGGGTATTACATTTTCGAGAACGCCCGATTGAAAATTTTTTACTATCCTCGTTGTTACTGAAAACTTAAAGTTTCTATAAAAATCGAATTTATATTAATAATTTTCCTTGGAGCTCAAATTTAAGAAGCAGTTTTGTATGAAAGAAACGTGAGCACAATTGATCAACTAGAAAACAATATTATCCGATGCATTACAGCACGACTGATAAGTCACAAGTTTTTTGAAGAAATTAAAAGAATGTGACTTCTTAGATCAAGTTTCGTAATACGTATTACAAATGGGCTCTTACTGAAACTCGAAGTTCAGGCACGTTTCATTATCGCTTTACAAGTATGCTATGTATATACAATAAATCGTACCAGACACGTAAACTAATGTTTGTTTATTTTGTCGTTGCGAATTTGATTTCAAGAATAAAGCGACAGTGCTTTAAAATGTGAGACATAAACACGACAAATTCTCTAAGAAATGCGTGTAGGAATCTAATCTTTTAAATTTTCATTTATTAATGCAATTAGTATCAAAGTGTAGGTCAAGCGGTGAGCGATTGTCCACTGAGTGTGATGTGGCTTAGTACAAAGGTGGCGATTGGCCACTAAAAGTTCGATTAACTATTGAGAGACTGACGAAAGACTGTACTAGAATTATTTCCAACTGAGAAGATATTATAATAAGAAGCATTGACTATGCAAAAAAATAGATCTAGACTTATTATATTTATTTATTTATTATTATATGGACAAGTACTAACGATTTGTCAGTCCCGGACTAGTTCGAGGTACTAAATGTCAACTTCTACAAGCTAACAAGTTGAAGCAGGACACATTTCTGTGTATCTGTAGGCGTGTGTAGGTGTGTGAGTATCTTGGCAGTCTGAAATATTTATGAGCACCTCGACTGGCTCGACGACCCAATGACGCTGATGACAGGCAGAACTTAAAAGAATGGAGGAGAAAAAAAAATAAAAATAAACAAAACCCAACTATTCTACGAGTACAAAACCGGCATTTAAGTCCAAACATAAACCTCTAGTATATTAGTGTGTGTATCTTCTTTTGATGTAGCAAAAGATCAAGGACAAAGTCTTTATACTATAGGTCTAACTCTTTGTAGACTTGTTTAATGAGCCAAGACTCATAGAATTTTTGATTGCAATTACGTATTTATTCATGTTCGAACTTTCCGGTTATTTATTTTGACTGCTTGTGAATATTGTGACTAAAACTAGCAAACTTTCTTTGGCCACAGCTGGACGTTTTTTAAGTGAAACACTTTAAGATGATTCAAAACTTATTTATGTGGCTTAAAATTTCTTAACAAGTTAAGTTTGTCTTTGGCCAAAGCAGAAAGTTTCTTATATTAAACATTTAATTTAACAGAAAATTTTGAAAGAGTTTACTGGAACCACGATTGCTAAAATTTTCAATCGCCCACATAAGGCTAGCGCATTTGTTATTCACTATCGGCTTTTTTTTATTTATTCGTCTTTCAATTCTCATTTTTCGCATTTCCTTACGATCTGCATATAAATTATCTTTTCTTTTCGTTTGCTCTTCTATTTAAGTTCACTTGTTGTTAAATGTTTTATAATCGTTTTGCGAAAGAGGAGGAAATGCAAAAGAGAAAGTCCTTGTTTAAAAAAAGGTTCTCAAGAGGGCACAGGAACAAAATTTATTGATAGACGGAAACAGTACAATTTTTGTTTTACACACAAATCACTGCAAAAAAAAAACAATATTTAAAAAAAAAAAATAAACCATTGCGAAATAATATCGAGCATCAAAATTGTTCACAAAATAAGTCGAAAGTCAGAAGAGTAATTCCGCCCAGTTCGAAAATTTTCCGAAAGACGGCGCAACAAAAAAATTGAAAGAGCGAAAACTTTTCTGTATTATCATTGTTTATTGTTTATTTTAGGAACTTAGAAATTAATTCTGGGAAACAAAGTAATTTAAAGCCAGAGACTGTTGTAACACATTAAAGAATTCGTATGTTTGTATGAATATCTTAGATCTTCAATGCTTAATATAAATATCTGGTAAGATTTTTGAAAATTTTTTTTCTTATTCCACCAAAATTATCGGGTTTCTCAAAAGGGACGCTACAAAAGTAGACCGATAGGGACAGCAAACGACGCCATATTTTTCCCCGCTTTTTTGACATTTCTCTTCAGTAAGGTTTGCCATTTCATCATAGAAAGATTTACGATCCAACAACGAGTTTAGAATTATTAAATTTTACTACCGAAATTCGGAGTCAGTGGCCTCAACTTTAAGAGCGCTACGTC